>JAPQNM010000008.1:9334719-9344719 GCA_029783475.1 Metacarcinus magister
CCTTCCTTCTTTCCTTCCTTCTCAATTGTCTTCGGTAAGGATTAGTTAGGCCTTTGAAGTTAGTTATTGTAGTGATAACGGGCACAGTAAGAACATTGCTACTATTACTACTACTACTACTGCTACTGCTACTACTACTACTACTACTGCTACTATATAGAAGAGAGGTGTAGAGACAAGAGTGAAGGGAAGGAATACTTGAGGCGAAAACCAGAAGGCAAATTGTAAAAAAAGAAAAAAGATACCAAATGCAACGGTTTGAAAATTTGCCTCTGACCCTCGCCCCCTCCCAGCCTGTCATTGGCAAGCATCTGTTTCCTGCTTGTATCGCCACCTCAGCTGCTGTCCTGTGTTTCCACGGGTCATCTGTTCCCTGAGGCAGATTTGTTTGATTCCCCAGCAGGTTTTGAGGGCAGGATATGGTATCAAACCTGTCTCAACATTGGAGTCACATTCTTACTGCTTTCAAAACTATACGTTGTAGTTCTATTAGCGATTGTTTTGTTTAGTTTATTTTTTTTTAACTTTATCTCTTTTCTCATTAGTACTTCGCTTCAGTCTGTTTGATTATATATATATCTCTCTCAAACAAACAAGCAAACAAACACACACACACAGACACACACACACAGACACACACACACACACACACACACACACACACACACACACACACACACACACTATCTCATCCCCCAAAAACAACCTGTCCACCGCCATCGTCGTTGGGAAACTTGAGGTGTGAGGGGTCAGAGGGAGGGACGAGGGGAGTGTATGAACATTCCAGCGGAGGGGATGGAGAGGGGAGGGAGGAGGTAAGACTAGCAGGACCCATAATGCCCCTCCGGCTGCTCCCACGCCCTGACCACCTCGCTGCTGTCGGCCAGGCGTCCAAAAAATGACGATTAATGACCCTTTCCGACAAAGATTTTTCCTCGACTTGGTTAATAAGGTTTTCTCACTTTTGCTCAGCGTTGTTCTGGCTTTAATCTTCAACCCTGACGCTGCGGGACCCGATGGAGGGAGTGACGAAGAAGGGGTGACGGAGGGAGGACGGGGGGAGGTGTGCGTGGAGGAATAGGTAGGTAGATGGAAGCGAGGAGAGCTGCGGAAGAGTGGAGAGAAAGTTTCCTTCGTAATAAATTGTTGTTGTTCCCACGCGGAGGAAAGAAGGGAAGATTTTCCTCCCACACAACTTTGTGTTTCTCTCCCCCAGCTAATTGAAGGAGGAAAATGAGGAGGAAGAAGAGGAAGAGGAAGAGAAAGAGAAGGAGGAGAAAGAGGAGCAGGAGTAGGAGGAATACAATATTCCAGAAAATGGAGAGAAAAAATGCAATACTTATCTTATCATTATTACCATTATTATTATCATTATTATTATTATTATTATTGTTGTTATTATTATTATTATTGTTATTATTAATCTTATAATAATAACAATGAACATCATCAATAATTACAAATCACTGAGCTTTAATTAACTCCACAAAGTTAACGTGATTACTCTATTAATTTGGTCTACCTTGCTTAAACCAGACAAATTATATTATTATTATTATTATTATTTTATTATCATTATCGTGTGAACATTATGGATAGGTGGTGTAGGTACCATTTTTTTCTTCTCTCTCTCTCTCTCTCTCTCTCTCTCAGACCACCCTTGCACCCCCAACACCTGGCTGGCCGGAGCTCGTGTTTACAATGTCAACAAAACCACGTGGCTGAGTGTAAACAAAACCACACGAGGGATAATGTCACTTTGTTTGCCTATGACCAACAGACACAGACTTCCCCTCCATACCTCCTTCTCTCTCTCCCTCTCTCTCTCTCTCCTCTCTCTCTCCCTCCGTAACAAAGGCGGAAAATAGAGCAGCCACCCACACAGTAAGATCATTTAATTACTATTCTCTCCTTTCTTCCCTCCCTGTTTGCCATCACGTGTCCCCCTCCCTCTCTCGTTCTCTCACTCTGCGTCCCTCAATATCATATTCATCTGTGTCTCTGTCTGTTTGTTCATGCAGGACTGTGTGTGTGTGTGTGTGTGTGTGTGTGTGTGTGTGTGTGTGTGTGTTCTATTTCTCTCGGCATGTCTGTTTGTCCACTTTTTCTCTCACTCTTCCTCTCTCTCTGTTTTTTTCTCTCTCTCTCACACTCACACACACACACACACACACGTACAAACCACATATACTCCATTTTTCCGTCTCTCTCTCTATATATATTTTTTTCCTCGCAGTCTCTCCGTCATTAGCCTCGTCCTCTCCCACCCCCACCACCACCACCACCACCACCTCCTCCCCCACCTAGCAGAACAGTTATGGCCACACGTTGACACCGAACACTCCAAACTGTGTCGGAATATTTATCGTATATTGAAGCTGTCGGAAGCGTTGCCGCCATCCATTACAGGAGGCGGGGCGCTGTGGTGACGGGGCAGCGCGGCCAACGAAGGGGAGAGGAACACGTGCAGGCGAGGGTCAGTCAGGGTGATGGTAGTAGTGGTGGTGGTGGTAAAGGAAGGGGTGAGAGAGAGAGAGAGAGAGAGAGAGAGAGAGAGAGAGAGAGAGAGAGAGAGAGAGAGAGAGAGAGAGAGAGAGAGAGAGAGAGAGAGAGAGAGAGAGAGTTACCTACCACTAAATAAATGAATAAATGATATTAATACTAACACACCATTCGTTTTCTCGGTATATTCAACCTCAACGTAATTGCATGTATACGAAGGAAGGCGGCGTGTTACTTGTAAAATTAAAGGAGAAACCCAACTCACTCTCTCTCTCTCTCTCTCTCTCTCTCTCTCTCTCTCTCTCTCTCTCTCATTTCAGACCGCTCCTTTTCCGCCAGCATTACCAAAGTGCGCTACGTATGAACGAGGTGTGTATATGCGGAAATTAGGGAGAATACTGCATTGAAACGGCTTCATTAACGTCTCTCCGGATATTACCACTCCTATTACCGGCTGCTGTTCGAAGCCTGCATTTATTTTTACCGTAATCCGCCAGCCAATTACATTTCCGTCAGATTACCGACATCATAAAAACAAATTCAACAGCTGTACTCCTTTCAAATAAGCCGCCGATTTTGCAAGGCGCTACCTCCATCGCCAATAAGAAGTGGTAGCGTCTTGTAATGGCCTTCAATCCTCCTTTTCATTGCTTCCAACCCCGTGTTAGAGATTCTGAAGCCATCTGAAGATTATTAGTCGAAAATGAAATGAAAGAACGACAACGGAGCGCTGGAGGGTGAACGGGGAGGGAGAGAAGGTGAAGGAGGTGGTGGTAGTGGTGGTGGTGGCGGTGACAGTTTCTTTGTAGTGGTGAAGGAAATGATTGTGTCTCGTCTTTATATCGAGGCGCCGAACCCTGTTAAAGGCGGTTCATCGGGGGTATAAAGGAAGAAAGGAGGCAAGAACGTGGAGGAAGGAGGATAGGAGGGAAGGAGGGCAAAACGTAAGAGAAGTAGAAAAGGAGGCACAGTAATAACAATAATGATAATAATAATAATAATAATAATAATAATAATAATAATAATAAAAATAAATATACGAGGTTAATAATGTCAAGGGATTAAGGCCATAACAGAAAACAAAAAAAATAACAACAACAAAGGAAGTAGAAATGTAATTGAACAAAGCAAGAGGAAAGGATAAGCCACAGTGTAGCAAAGAGAGAGAGAGAAAGAGAGAGAGAGAGAGAGAGAGAGAGAGAGAGAGAGAGAGAGAGAGAGAGAGAGAGAGAGAGAGAGAGAGAGAGAGAGAGAGAGAGAGAGAGAGAGAGGTGGGGGCAATCAAACAAACAGATAGACCCCAAAAAAAAAACACGAAGACAAACAGACAGACAGACAAAATACCCATACACATATACAGACATACACACACACGGTCAGACACTCATACAGACAGATACACAGAGGGAGAGAACAAGCAAGAAGGGAAGCAGGAATAAGAGAACAGATCCACAAAGAGAGAAACAGCATCACATTATGAAATTCAGTTACATATACAACATTTTAACTCTCTCTCTCTCTCTCTCTCTCTCTCTCTCTCTCTCTCTCTCTTTCTTTTTACCTGACGAAGCTTACCTCGCCAGAGAAAAACAAACGTGTTAAAAATGCTTGAAATGAAAGGCAAAGTAAAGTGATGATCCGAAATATAATATAAAAAAGGTGAAAAAAAAAAAATTGCTGAAACGAAAGAAAAGTATTGACAGTGATAAAAAAATAATGTTAATCCCTGTAGTAATATAATGAGAAGGCGGAAGAGGAGGAGGAGAAGGAGGAACACATAGGAACACATAGGAAGAACAAACAGCAACAGGCCTGCTGGCCCTTACGAGGCTGTTTGTGAGTACACTGTCTAGTCTAGAGTGAAGGATACAGGATAGTAAGGGTGAAGGCTTCTCTTAGCATAGGTGGAAATTTTGAAAACTTATTAATATTTTGAAACTTATTATTATTTTGAAAACTCGTGAAGGTTATTCTAAGTGTGTTTTTATTGTGTTTTTGTTGTGTTTTGGTTGTGTTGATCAGGAATCTGGACTCAGTTTTATCATTACTGTCACGGAAATGCATTGTTCAATTTTGGACCGAAATTTTCCACCAGAATTAAGGTCGAAATCATCTTTGTCATTTTACTACGAAACTATTACTCCTACAGTTTAAATGTTTATATACAAATTTATTAAGCTTGATGAGCTCTATCTAAATATCATATCAGATTTAAAATATATTGAACCGTTTAAGAAAAAAATAATGTTTTGTGTAAGTTTTGTTAAAAACACATATTTAGCATTTTCTCAATAACCAATAGTCCAATTATATTTCTGTATATCTCATTAGAACGGGCGTCTCATGCTCAATCTTTACTAATATATACAACTTTTAAGTAATCCTCATACTTTTTCAAGTTATTTCAAAAAACGTAATTTCTTGAAAAAAATCTAAGGGTGTCACCTTGGAAATTTGATGAAAAATTTTCATACCTCAGAATGTGATGAAAATTTCTACAATGATGTTTTGGGTCAAAATGAACACGAATCTGGACTTATTTTTATCATTACTAGAATATCAAACTGTATTTCACCACCTCCGAATGTGAATATTATACACTAATATACACTATCTAATCTAGAGTGAAGGATACAGGATAGTAAGGGTGAAGGCTTCTCTCCCCAGCCATGGCTGGCAGGGAAAGGAAGGCCAACCAAGACCAGACTGTCACTACGTCACTACCACTACTGCTACCACTACTTCCTGGCAAGCGATGTCAGGCCACTAGCGATGTCTTTTGAATCGACATTTCGTAAGTTAGGTACATCAGGATGAACTTACTCAAAGTTTGCTACGTTAACGGATAGTATTTTAGTTGTGGATTGGCTTCTAAATATTTGTCAAGTCTATTTTTGAACGTAGTAATTGTTTTACTGTCGACGACATTGGCGGGCAGGGAGTTCCAAACGTTAACGATCCGATTGAAAAAGAAGTGCTTGGCTTTGTTTGATGTGAATCTTTTACCAGTAATCTTAAAAGAATGATGTCTTCTTGTTATATTTGATCAATCAAAAGTAATGTAATCTTCTGTATTGAAATTATCAATTCCTTTGATTATCTTGAACATTTCAATGACATCCCCTCGCATCCTTCGTTTCGGTGGTAATGGCAGGTTAAACATAACTTATTGCCAGTATTAACCCTTACACTGCCGAGGTCTTTTCTAAGTGTTCGATTTATAGATTTAAAAAAAAATTATGATTTTATTCAAATTTTTCTTATTAATGATAAAAATAAATATTAATGATAAAAATAAATATTAATGATAAAAATAAATAATAATGATAAAAATAAATAATAATGATAAAAATAAATATTAATGATAAAAATAAATATTAATGATAAAAATAAATATTAATGATAAAAAATAAATATTAATGATAAAAATAAATATTAATGATAAAAATAAATATTAATGATAAAAATAAATATTAATGATAAAAATAAATATTAATGATAAAAATAAATATTAATGATAAAAATAAATATAATGATAAAAATAAATATAATGATAAAAATAAATATTAATGATAAAAATAAATATTAATGATAAAAATAAATATTAATGATAAAAATAAATATTAATGATAAAAATAAATATTAATGATAAAAATAAATATTAATGATAAAAATAAATATTAATGATAAAAATAAATATTAATGATAAAAATAAATATAATGATAAAAATAAATATTAATGATAAAAATAAATATTAATGATAAAAATAAATATTAATGATAAAAATAAATATTAATGATAAAAATAAATATTAATGATAAAAATAAATATTAATGATAAAAATAAATATTAATGATAAAAATAAATATTAATGATAAAAATAAATATTAATGATAAAAATAAATATTAATGATAAAAATAAATATTAATGATAAAAATAAATATTAATGATAAAAATAAATATTAATGATAAAAATAAATATTAATGATAAAAATAAATATTAATGATAAAAATAAATATTAATGATAAAATAAATATTAATGATAAAAATAAATATTAATGATAAAAATAAATATTAATGATAAAAATAAATAATAATGATAAAAATAAATATAATGATAAAAATAAATATAATGATAAAAATAAATATTAATGATAAAAATAAATATTAATGATAAAAATAAATATTAATGATAAAAATAAATATTAATGATAAAAATAAATATTAATGATAAAAATAAATATTAATGATAAAAATAAATATTAATGATAAAAATAAATATTAATGATAAAAATAAATATTAATGATAAAAATAAATATAATGATAAAAATAAATATTATGATAAAAATAAATATTATGATAAAAATAAATATTAATGATAAAAATAAATATTAATGATAAAAATAAATATTAATGATAAAAATAAATATTAATGATAAAAATAAATATTAATGATAAAAATAAATATTAATGATAAAAATAAATATTAATGATAAAAATAAATATTAATGATAAAAATAAATATTAATGATAAAAATAATATAATGATAAAAATAAATATAATGATAAAAATAAATATTAATGATAAAAATAAATATTAATGATAAAAACAAATATTAATGATAAAATAAATATTAATGATAAAAAAAAATATTAATGATAAAAATAAATATTAATGATAAAAATAAATATTAATGATAAAAATAAATATTAATGATAAAATAAATAATAATGATAAAAATAAATATTAATGATAAAAATAAATATTAATGATAAAAATAAATATTAATGATAAAAATAAATATTAATGATAAAAATAAATATTAATGATAAAAATAAATATTAATGATAAAAATAAATATTAATGATAAAAATAAATATTAATGATAAAAATAAATATTAATGATAAAAATAAATATTAATGATAAAAATAAATATAATGATAAAAATAAATATAATGATAAAAATAAATATTAATGATAAAAATAATATTAATGATAAAAATAAATATTAATGATAAAAATAAATATTAATGATAAAAATAAATATTAATGATAAAAATAAATATTAATGATAAAAATAAATATTAATGATAAAAATAAATATTAATGATAAAAATAAATATTAATGATAAAAATAAATATTAATGATAAAAATAAATATTAATGATAAAAATAAATATTAATGATAAAAATAAATATAATGATAAAAATAAATATTAATGATAAAAATAAATATTAATGATAAAAATAAATATTAATGATAAAAATAAATATTAATGATAAAAATAAATATTAATGATAAAAATAAATATTAATGATAAAAATAAATATTAATGATAAAAATAAATATTAATGATAAAAATAAATATTAATGATAAAAATAAATATTAATGATAAAAATAAATATTAATGATAAAAATAAATATTAATGATAAAAATAAATATTAATGATAAAAATAAATATAATGATAAAAATAAATATAATGATAAAAATAAATATTAATGATAAAAATAAATATTAATGATAAAAATAAATATTAATGATAAAAATAAATATTAATGATAAAAATAAATATTAATGATAAAAATAAATATTAATGATAAAAATAAATATTAATGATAAAAATAAATATTAATGATAAAAATAAATATTAATGATAAAAATAAATATTAATGATAAAAATAAATATTAATGATAAAAATAAATATTAATGATAAAAATAAATATTAATGATAAAAATAAATATTAATGATAAAAATAAATATTAATGATAAAAATAAATATTAATGATAAAAATAAATATTAATGATAAAAATAAATATTAATGATAAAAATAAATATTAATGATAAAAATAAATATTAATGATAAAAATAAATATAATGATAAAAATAAATAATGATGATAAAAATAAATATTAATGATAAAAATAAATATTAATGATAAAAATAAATATTAATGATAAAAATAAATATTAATGATAAAAATAAATATTAATGATAAAAATAAATATTAATGATAAAAATAAATATTAATGATAAAAATAAATATTAATGATAAAAATAAATATTAATGATAAAAATAAATATTAATGATAAAAATAAATATTAATGATAAAAATAAATATTAATGATAAAAATAAATATTAATGATAAAAATAAATATTAATGATAAAAATAAATATTAATGATAAAAATAAATATTAATGATAAAAATAAATATTAATGATAAAAATAAATATTAATGATAAAAATAAATATTAATGATAAAAATAAATATTAATGATAAAAATAAATATTATGATAAAAATAAATATTGATGATAAAAATAAATATTAATGATAAAAATAAATATTAATGATAAAAATAAATAATGATGATAAAAATAAATAATGATAAAAATAAATATATGATAAAAATAAATATTAATGATAAAAATAAATATTAATGATAAAAATAAATATTAATGATAAAAATAAATATTAATGATAAAAATAAATATTAATGATAAAAATAAATATTAATGATAAAAATAAATATTAATGATAAAAATAAATATTAATGATAAAAATAAATATTAATGATAAAAATAAATATTAATGATAAAAATAAATATTAATGATAAAAATAAATATTAATGATAAAAATAAATATTAATGATAAAAATAAATATTAATGATAAAAATAAATATTAATGATAAAAATAAATATTAATGATAAAAATAAATATTAATGATAAAAATAAATATTAATGATAAAAATAAATATTAATGATAAAAATAAATATTAATGATAAAAATAAATATTAATGATAAAAATAAATATTAATGATAAAAATAAATATTAATGATAAAAATAAATATTAATGATAAAAATAAATATTAATGATAAAAATAAATATTAATGATAAAAATAAATATTAATGATAAAAATAAATATTAATGATAAAAATAAATATTAATGATAAAAATAAATATTAATGATAAAAATAAATATTAATGATAAAAATAAATATTAATGATAAAAATAAATATTAATGATAAAAATAAATATTAATGATAAAAATAAATATTAATGATAAAAATAAATATTAATGATAAAAATAAATATTAATGATAAAAATAAATATTAATGATAAAAATAAATATTAATGATAAAAATAAATATTAATGATAAAAATAAATATTAATGATAAAAATAAATATTAATGATAAAAATAAATATTAATGATAAAAATAAATATTAATGATAAAAATAAATATTAATGATAAAAATAAATATTAATGATAAAAATAAATATTAATGATAAAAATAAATATTAATGATAAAAATAAATATTAATGATAAAAATAAATATTAATGATAAAAATAAATATTAATGATAAAAATAAATATTAATGATAAAAATAAATATTAATGATAAAAATAAATATTAATGATAAAAATAAATATAATGATAAAAATAAATATTAATGATAAAAATAAATATTAATG
>JAPQNM010000008.1:9349719-9362219 GCA_029783475.1 Metacarcinus magister
CTCTCTCTTTATCTCTCTTTTTTACCTTTCTCTCTTAATAATACAAAATACGTGAATGACTCTTACATGAAATTTCTAAAAGGAAAAGGAAAATCAAACCATGACATTAATCTTCTACATCAAAAACTGGGGATTAAATTTACGTCATACAGAGAGACGCATGATACATCCTCCTCCTCCTCTTCATTATCATCATTGTCATCCCCGCCATTACACATCCACTGCAATGCCTCACACACGCTTATCCACTTTCACTTGTTAAGCCTGTTGGTCTACTCTACACACTGGGTTGTCTATCGTGAGAAATGATTGACAGTTAAATAAATAAATGGAGAGAGACAGAGAGAGAGAGAAGAGAGAGAGAGAGAGAGAGAGAGAGAGAGAGAGAGAGAGAGAGAGAGAGAGAGAGAGAGAGAGAGAGAGAAAGAAAAAAAAATTCACGTTATTTTAAATAGAAATATAGGTTACTACGTAGAACTCTCACGCTATTGAAGTTAATTAAAAAATTATTTACCTTAATGAAAATATAAAAAAAAGTCGGTTATAATCACGTTACAACAGAATGTAGGTATGTTTTTAGTGTTACTGGAAAGGAAAAATAAAAATAATTACTACACAGAGACTAAAGCTTGAACAAAGGTGTGTATCAGTATATATTTATAGCATCCTCTTGATATTACTTACACTATTCTCATTAATTATTTCTTTACTGGGATTTAAGATATAATGAACAGCAGTATATCCTTTGTATTACTTATAATAGCAGAATGTCATTAAGTTCTAAGGGTGTTACTACGAGATGTTCCGGTAAAATATAAAGTGAAACGTGAAAAGATGATACCGTAGAGTTTTAAAGATTTTTCTGCGGTAAGCCTTCTATGTTTCTCTCTTTTTCTTTCACCTTTTCTCCCAACGTTTGTTTAGCCTATTTCTTTTGGCTAGATTATGTTTTTCAATTCTCTTTCTCTCTTTCTCTCTCTCTTTTTTTCTTTCTCTCTCTCTCTCTTTCTCTGGTATTAATACTTCTTCCTCTCCAATGATATTTTACCTTGTTTTATTGCCACTCTCTCTCTCTCTCTCTCTCTCTCTCTCTCTCTCTCTTTCTGTGTGTGTGTGTGTGTGTGTGTGTGTGTGTGTGTGTGTGTGTGTGTGTGTGTGTTAATTTATCACGGCAATTTTTTCACACCTGTCATGAAACACTCCACACACAAACACACAACTCCCCTACATTCCCCTTCACCCCTCCTTCCCTCCCCAACCCCACCCCCCTTCCCCTCCCCACCAAACACTCGTCACTTCACCGACTCACCCCTCCACACACTCTATTCATGAGCGTGAGTATGTGTGTGCGTATTTGCGTGAGTCTGCATGTGTATGTATGTATGTATGTATGTGTCTGTGTGTGTAAACTGCTGAAATATATGTACACTGTTTTTTCATTAATTAGATTTGGATAACGAGAAACGTCACAGCTTGACAGAATTTCGGTAGAGTCAAAATTTATCGTTACCTCCCTCCCTCTCTCCCTCCCTTCCTACCACTCCACTCCTTTTGTCCCTCCCTCTCTCTTGCTCTCACATAATAGTATTTGTCCATCTGTCTACCTGAATTTGCACGCGCGTGTGTATGCGCGTGTGTATGTGTATGTGTGTGTGCATGTATGTATATATGCATGTGTCTATGTATGGATGTATTTGTGTGTCTGTATATGGATGAATTATGATGGTAACTTTGCTTTCATACAAACTACTATTATTAACATTATTATTATTATTATTATTATTATTATTATTATTATTATTATCATTATTATTACTACTACTACTGCTACTATCAAACCCACGTATACTAGTCTCCCATCACAACTTTCCTTCTCATTTTCCGTTTCCTCACACCTTCCCCACACCTTTGCACACCCTCCTCACACCACCTTCACCCTTTCCTCCCTCCCTCCCTCCCACCTCCTCCTCCTCCTCCTCCTTCCCCTCGTCTTAGTCGGGAACTCTTGGGCCAAAATCAACTTTTATTCTGAGCGGGGAAAGTTTTGATAACATTCAGTCGCCTTCCTCTCATTACCCTTGGATCGATAACCTGGCTGGGGGCGGCTCGGGACATTAAATGAAAACTGATAGTGCTTGTAACTTTACCGACGCCCAACGGATGCAGAGAAAGGCGGACTGAACGAGCAGCAGGAGGAGCAGGAGCAGGAGGAGAAGGAGAAGGAGAAGAATTGAGGGTTGTAATAGAAGCTGAAGAAGAAGAAGAAGAAAATGATGAAGATGAAGCAGAAGAAGAAGAAGAAAATGATGTAGAAGAAGAAGAAAAGAGAGAGAGAGAGAGAGAGAGAGAGAGAGAGAGAGAGAGAGAGAGAGAGAGAGAGAGAGAGAGAGAGAGAGAGAGAGAGAGAGAGAGAGAGAGAGAGAGATAAGAGATGATGACCAACCAGTGCATACTTCCTATCTTAAATGTTGTTATTTGTAAGCATCATGAAGAGGAACACATAGGAACACATAGGAAGAACAAACAGCAACAGGCCTGCTGGCCCTTACGAGGCTGTTTGTGAGACTACACTATCTAATCTAGAGTGAAGGATACAGGATAGTAAGAGTGAAGGCTTCTCCCACCAGCCATGGCTGGCAGGGAAAGGAAGGCCAACCAAGACCAAACTATCACTAGTCACTACCACTACTGCTATACCACTACTTCCTGGCAAGGAGGAGGAGGAGGAGGAGGAG
The DNA here is from genome assembly GCA_029783475.1 of Metacarcinus magister. Taxonomy (NCBI): domain Eukaryota; kingdom Metazoa; phylum Arthropoda; class Malacostraca; order Decapoda; family Cancridae; genus Metacarcinus; species Metacarcinus magister. The sequence continues at coordinate 9,352,455 of JAPQNM010000008.1, forward strand.
GAGTAGTAGTACAAAGGAAGAACAGACAGCGACAGTCGTACTGGACCTAACGAGGCTGTCCGTGTGGTTACATTCTACTACTGTAATATCTACTTGATACACATAATAAGTACACGCTTCCGTGATGGAAATAGATTTTCGATTTTGTGGCCAGAAAATTTCCATCAGAATTTTGGTAGAACTGGTTTTTGCCATTTTACTACGAAAGTATTACTTCTACGGTAAAAATGCATATATATACATTTATTGAGCTTGATAAACTCTTTCTGATGGTGCTATCTGTTTTCCAATAGCTGTCATCGTTTTAAAGAAAAATAAGAGTTAATAAAACTTTTTATAAAAAACATAAATGTCATTTTCCCAATTTTTAAAACTTCCAATTGCATTGCCCTATAGCCCAAAAGAACGGGCGTCCCCTGCTCTATCTTTACTATTCTATAAGTTTTTTACGTAAACCTCATACTTTTCGAGTTATTTAAAAATAGTTATTTCTTGAAAAAAAAGTAAGGGTGTACCCTTGGAAATTTCGTGAAAATTTCAACACCTCCGAATCTCATGAAACTTCGTTGAAAGGTGTTCACGGGCATGCTGAACACGAAGATATAAGTAGTTTTGTGATCACTATAAGATTGAACCTTGTTTTACCTTTGCTTATCGAACAAAAACCTTGAAAATATCGTGAAGAACACATAGGAACACATAGGAAGAACAAACAACAACAGGCCTGCTGGCCCTTACGAGGCTGTTTGTGAGACTACACTATCTACTCTAGAGTGAAGGATACAGGATAGTAAGGGTGAAGGCTTCTCTCCCCAGCCATGGCTGGCAGGGAAAGGAAGGCCAACCAAGACCATACTGTCACTACCACTACTGCTACCACTACTTCCTGGCAAGCGATGTCAGGCCACTAGCGACGTCTTTTGAATCGACATTTCGTAAGTTAGGTACATCAGGATGAACTTACTCAAAGTTTGCTACGTTAACGGATAGTATTTTAGTTGTGGATTGGCTTCTAAATATTTGTCAAGTCTATTTTTGAACGTAGTAATTTTTTTACTGTCGACGATATTGGCGGGCAGGGAGTTCCAAACGTTAACGATCCGATTGAAAAAGAAGTGCTTGGCTTCGTTTGATGTGAATCTTTTACCAGTAATCTTAAAAGAATGACGTCTTCTTGTTATATTTGATCGATCAAAAGTAATGTAATCTATAAGGAGAGGAGGAGGAGGAGGAGGAGGAGGAGGAGGAGTAGGAGGAGGCGAAGGAGGATAAGGAGGAGGAAGAGGAGGAGAAGAAGGAGGAGAAGAAGAATGGAAGGTGAAGAGGGTAAGAAAAAAGTGACAAAAATTCGTTAATGAACATCTAAACAACTTTGTACTGAATTATTCTCGCGGAATGAAAAGAACAACAAAATAAAAAGGGAACAAGCGAAAGGGGGAGTAGAATAAAAATAACACGAAGGAAAACACAGGAAGTATCGAATAAACAGAAGGAGAGAGAGAGAGAGAGAGAGAGAGAGAGAGAGAGAGAGAGAGAGAGAGAGAGAGAGAGAGAGAGAGAGAGAGAGAGAAGTCGTAGATACAAAAATACAACGTTTAGGGAAGATGAAAAACGTTGCAATAATACAAGCGTTTAATTTCACTTCATTACATTTTTTTTTTAGTCTCCAATACCTGGTTCTTGTTTTCTATTTTTTTTTTAACACTGATCTTTGGTGTTCTGATTTCTTCACCTTTACTCCTGTTACTCGCATTCTTACCTTTTATCTTTTATCTCCTCCTTTTCTTCTTCCTCCTCCTCCTCCTCCTCCTCCTCCTCCTCCTCCTCCCTCTGCGTCTAAACTTCCCATCTTCCTCAAGAGTCAGCCACTCGAGTAATTCCAGACTTTTTGGATTAATACAAGCGACTAAACCTGAGCCTTTATGAACATTTTCTGCCCTGCCCTTCCACACCCCCGTCCCGTCCTGTCTTGCCTTGCCTTTTCCTGCCTCTAACACCTAAACCCCACTCCTTCTACTCCTTCATCCTCACTCCTATCACCCCTCATTGATCCCTCACACTTTTTAAATATGAGTGTTGTATACTCTTATCATTTATATCACTGCCTTATCTATCACTTCTCTGGTGTTGTGACTGCACAGAGGAATCTAAATTGGGCAATACATGTACCGTGGGTGAATTAGGTTGAAATAGTAGTCACATTTATCAAACACACATATTTACCATTAAAAAATTATGATTTCGACATGCAGGGCCCTCGTCTTATGAAAGAGCAGGAGGAGGAGAAGGAGGAGGAGGAGGAGGAGGAGGAGGACGAGGAGGAGGAGGAAGAGGAAAATATAACTGACGAAGTATTTCACGTGGATTAAAATTGCTAACTTTCGCGAAAAGGAAGAAGAGAGAAAAAGAGAGAAAAAGACCGTGAGAGAGAGAGAGAGAGAGGAGAGAGAGAGAGAGGAGAGAGAGAGAGAGAGAGAGAGAGGAGAGAGAGAGATAGGAGAGAGAGAGAGAGAGGAGAGAGAAGAGAGAGAGAGGAGAGAGGAGAGAGAGAGAGAGAGAGAGAGAGAGAGAGAGAGAGAGAGAGAGAGAGAATGAAGAAATATAAAAGTTGATTAAATTTGCCTGTAGCTCACACGCGCAAAAACAGAATATATGACTGTAAATGAAGATGAATAAGAAGAAAATGAGAAGGAAGAGGAGGAGGAGGAGGAGGAGGACGGGAAAAAGAGAAAGGGAAGAAGATATAGAGATAGGAAAGGATAAGATGTGAAGGAAGGAGGAAATGATTGAAGTAGGGAGGTGGGAAGGAAAGAAAAAAAAGGAAAGAACTAGAATGAGGGGAAATTCCTAGGTGTCAAATGAAAACAACAAAGGAAGGAATGAATGCAGGAAGGAAGGAGGGGATGAGGGAGAGAAAGAGAAAGAGAAAGAGAGAGAGAGAGAGAGAGAGAGAGAGAGAGAGAGAGAGAGAGAGAGAGAGAGAGAGAGAGAAGGCAGTAGTAGAAGAGAACAATACAAATGATTTTTATACAGTTAGCTAACATCAACATTCTCCCTCCCTCCACACACACACACACACACACACACACACACACACACACACACACACACACACACACCATCAAAGTACTACATCATTAATTTACTCTCACCCTCGCTGTCCTCCATTCCCTATTTTCTCTCCCACTGGCTGACTTACCTTCACTATTATAATTATATCCTCTCCCCCCCTCTCCCTCTCTCTCTCTCTCTCTCTCTCTCTCCTCTCTCTCTCTCTCTCTCTCTCTCTCTCTCTCTCTCTCTCTCTCTCTATCTCTCTCTCTCTCTTTCACTCTCTCTCATTCTTCTTCCATTTTTATTTAACCTTATTGCTTTCTCTTAATTATTCTTTACTTCCTCCTTCTCCCTTCCTCCATCTCCCTTACTCCCTGACACCCTCTCAAACTATACTCCTCCCTCCACCCACGCCTTCCCCCAGTCTACGCCCTTGCCTCCCTATTCTCCCTCCTCCACGCCCTTCCCCTCGCCCCCACGCCCTCTCCCCTTTTCGTCTGTAATAAGACTAATGTATCGTGCTCTTTGTGGAAGCTACAAGAGTGAGGTAATTTGTAGATTATTTCGGGTGGGTCGTGTCGCAGAAGAGGAAGAGGAAGAGGAGGAAGAGGAGGAGTGGGTGTAGGGGGAGGAGGAGGAGGAGGAGAAGGAGGAGGAGAGAGGAGGAGGAGGAGGAGGAGGAGAGGAGGTAGAGGTGGAGAGGGAACATTTGGTAGGAAGTGAGGTGTGAGGTAGAGAGGGAGAGAGGGAAGTAAGTAGGTAATGAGTAAATGTGAGTGAGAGAGATAGAGAGAGCGAAAGAGAGAAAGAAAAGAGAGAGAGAGAGAGAGAGAATCTACTGATACAACTTAAAGCGCAAACACACACATACGATAGCACATAACACATACACACACACACACACACACACACACACACACACACACACACACACACACACACACACACACACACACACACACATTCCTCATTAATAGCATAGTCTATAAAGCGACTTAACTATCTATCTGAAAACAACAAAAATCAACTCTTTCAAACGTCTAATCAAGACACACACACAAAAAAAGAAGCCACTTATTGACTTATTTTTATAAAGTATTTTTCCAACCAGTAAAGAGGAAGCTTCAGATAACATTTTTATATTAAGAGAGAAAAATACAAACAAACAAACCAAAGCCTCGTCTGTGTGATTATAATAATGCTTTTGATGTTGAGAAGTAATAATTATTTCCACTTAGAATAGTTCCTCCGCAATGGTCATGTTTTCATTATGATGTAATCCAGGTTAGATATACGAGTGTTATATTTGCTGTAAGACGAAAGTATAACACAGGATTAGGTGCGCCGCGGCGACACCAGCTTAGTACAGGCTGGGGAAGTGAAGGGCAGACACGCGCGCCCACATCACAATAATGTTACAATTCATCTTGATGTTGACACTTCATAATTATAATCTTTATGATGACTCTTAAAGGTCACCTCACACACTCATATTCATACTTATACCTTCAAATAAAGTTGTTTGTCTCAAATAAATCGATGAACATTAAAACAAATCTATTTATATAGGGATTTAAGTCCAAAATTTTGAAAATCATTACTTTTTTAATCCTGATGAATACTAGGCGGCTTAAAAATGGACCCGGCATGGAAGGCTGGCCTGGAGAGCCGAAGTGGACTAGAGCCGACGTGGTCAGGAGCCGAGGTGGGCCAGAGCCGAGTGTGCTGGCGGCCAGATAAACAAACAGACGGCGTCGAGCAGGGAAAAGCGAACGAGTAACTTTTGCCGCACATTCAATTAAACTTAATGGATTCACATTTAATTCTCTGATGCATTAAAACACACACACACACACACACACACACACACACACACACACACACACACACACACACACACACACACACACACACACACACACACACACACACACACACACACACACACACACACACACACACACCACACCCACACACACAGGAACACACATTTACACGCACACACATGCACACACACAGACGCACTTTCATTCACCATATATACATTTAGTAAATGCATATAAATGAATATCATACACTTGTATAGGAGAAAAATAGAGAGAAAAAGAGAGAGAGAGAGAGAGAGAGAGAGAGAGAGAGAGAGAGAGAGAGAGAGAGAGAGAGAGAGAGAGAGAGAGAGAGAAAGAAAAAGAGAGAGAAGGTCCCACAATCACTCCTTTTAGTCACTGAACTTAAAACATCAACCACAGACAAATTTAGGACAAAACCACCACCATCACCACTGTTACCACCACCACCACCACCACCACTGTCACCACCACCACCACCACCACCACCACCACTGTCACCACCACCACCACCACCACCACCAGTGTGTCAGGTATTAATGGTCACTAAAATAAAAATTAACGCGATTTTCACACATTCTCTGTTATGGCGTGGGAGGAGCATCCATTTGTTCTCATCGTGTCCATTACACGAGAGAGAGAGAGAGAGAGAGAGAGAGAGAGAGAGAGAGAGAGAGAGAGAGAGAGAGAGAGAGAGAGAGAGAGAGAGAGAGAGAGAGAGAGAGAGAGAGAGAGAGACACACAACATTTAGTAATAATTTTAGTTATAACAATATTAACATGCATTACATCCCACACTATCTCATTAACTTTAAAATCCAAATAATACGTTTTTTTTCTCTCACTAAATCATTGAAATATCTGGAAACAAATCTCACAAAAAAAGTGTGAAAAAAATGTGATGGTAAGGCACGGGACTCGAACAAGGTACAGTCAACACAAGGTAAACACGTTAACACTAGAGCCACAAGCAGTCACTACACCCTGGGCGAGCGGGGTTTGTTAGACTGTGGTGCCTTTACAACAATACAACGCATCGGTCTAATATTCCTGCAATACAAGAGCGAGAAGTGAGGACACGAATCCCACTCAATCTATTTTTCCACCAAGTATGTAAGATTGCAGTTATTTTTTTCATTGGGTTGTCCCGCGCTTGTCCAGAGCTTAGTGAAAATTTAATGGTTTGTCTAGACGCTTCGGGGTAAAAGAGGAGAGGTGCAGATGTGACTAATGGAGTGCAGTGTGTTTCTATCTGAGTGTGCAAGGTTGGTGATGTTCCTGTGTTTTGCTATGCTTACTTAGTGTGCAGACTTACTATTACTACTACTACTACTACTACTACTACTACTACACTACTATAAATAATAATAACAACAATGAAAATAAACACACACACACACACACACACACACACACACACACACACACACACACACACTCACACACACACACACCACACAAACACACCACATACAAATAGCAGCATGTATCAATGTATGTACGTACGTGTGTATGTGTGTATGTATCTATGTATGTACGGTAGGTATTATAAAACTGGAGATTCCCCCTTTCGCTGATATCCGGACTCGTAGGTGAACCAATTAATATGGTCTAATTGGAATTCGGATGACAGTTTCGGCCAATCAAACGATTCCGGCTTTAATTACGTCACTGGCGCCCAACTGCCAGATCCGTTATTGTCGCAGCCAGGAAGAAAAGAGTTGAGTGTGGCGCTCAACAACACCACTGCGAGATTTGACTGTTTCTTTGACGCCAATGTTACAAAATACAGTGAGAGAGAGAGAGAGAGAGAGAGAGAGAGAGAGAGAGAGAGAGAGAGAGAGAGAGAGAGAGAGAGAGAGAGAGAGAGAGAGAGAGAGAGAGAGAGAGAGATTATATTTGCCTTGCCAGCTTTTCACTAACTACAATTAAAAGCATCAACTTTTATTAATGTGGTGTTAATCCCTTAAGTCAATCCGTCAATAAGTTGCGTTTGATTTTTCAGAATATTTTGAGTGGTCAAATGGGAAGGGTGTGACATGACCTGCCACACGCTAAAGGTTACACTCACACCTCCATTAGTGACGTGACCTTAAGTTGATTTCCATCGTATAATAGCAAGTATAGAACTAGGTGACGATCATACATTAATAAAAGGTTCATTAAAGGTACACAGCTGATTAATTGCTTGATACTAGTTGAATTATTTTTTTCAGCCACTGAATGTCTGACAAAAAGGTCAATTAGTTTACCCAGCCTTGTTAATCCCACTTAAATTTTTTTTTTTAATCATTGGAGTTAAAAATATCGTTTTAATTACTTCTGTCGGTGTTATCGGAAGACAGAGTAATATTATTTTTCTAACTTAACCTCATCATGGGTTTTGTGTTCTTGATGTCATAGTGAATCGACAAGAACGTATTTTCTTATATAAAAAAAATAGTAAGTGTTTATTAATTTTACTAGTTTCGTTTATTTAATGTTTCAGTGCAATGGAATAGACGGGAAGCCAATCTAGATGAATGGAAAAGCTTGGAAGAGGCTATTGTCTTGATGATGATGATGATGATGAAAAAGCGTTTATTCAAAGCCCAAAATATTAACCAGAAATGTGATGACGTAAATATTAACTTCTTTAGCGGAAACATTGATCTCCATATCAATTAATGTGATTTCCTCCTTTATAACAAATGTGAGACCGTAAATGTGACCTTCCCCGGAAACAATGATCATTATAGATACAAGAACATCACGATTCGCGGGACAAATAAGGGGAAATAAATGTTAGAGATGTAAAAAAATGTTGCATATGTACGGGAGTCTATTATGTAGAAACTCTGTATAAAAAAGCAGCCACGTAATAGTAGGTGAATACAGTATGCTTAAGGGACCTCAGATGGGGAGTTATATGGATTACATCAAACTGAGAGTAATTTTCGTTGACTTATGCAGCTTTGTGTATGTGTGTGTGTGTGTGTGTGTGTGTGTGTGTGTGTGTGTGTGTGTGTGTGTGTGTGTGTGTGTGTGTGTGTGTGTGTGTGTGTGTGTCTAGTTCATATATACAATGAATCTTTTTTATTTATTTTACTGACTTTCGCCTTTTATACATGAAAACTGTTATATTTACAAAGCCACGAATAATTCCCTTCAAATCAACACCGCCATAACTTCCTCCACATTTTTTCTATTTTTCCTCCACAACTTAACGTGTCCAAAGTTACCTCAAGTTCCATTCACAACTTAACATGTCCACAATACATTACGCAGTTCCCTCCAGATTTCCTCCACAACTCAACTTTCCTTCCGTATATTCCAAAGTTTCTTACATAGCTAAACTTTCAATATACAAGTGTTCCAAAGTTTCATTCAAACCTAAACTTTCTCATAATACATTCCAAAGTTTCCTCCATAGAGTCCTTCACAGAAAACGTGTCAGAAGCCGCCAATACTTAGGGCTAAAACCTGACCTTACGGGACTCCGGAATCTGCGCTGTGGCTTGAACGTGAAGGACTTGCAAGGTAACAGGATAGTAGGAGTTCTATCCCTATCAGTAGCGTTAGGAAGCTTGCATAGGATCTCTCTCTCTTTCTCTCTTTCTCTCTTTCTCTCTCTCTCTCTCTCTCTCTCTCTCTCTCTCTCTCTCTCTCTCTCTCTCTCTCTCTCTCTCTCTCATTATTAGCTTCAGCGAGGGATTCAATTTATCACGGAATATTTTAACTCTTGGGACTGCAAGGCTTCTTTCCTATGCCTTGTTCAGTCTATTTCAAGCCTTCAGGGAAATACGAGTCTTCCTTCTCTCTTTCTCCTCAACATCCTTCTTCTTCTTCTCCTTCTCCTCTTCTTCTTTTTTCAAACTACTGGTGTACTTTCATAAGATCCCAGGCCCTTCTCGACGACTACTAAGTGAAATAAAATACAATAAAAATAATTACTACACAAAAAAGAAGTAGGGGCGGGAGGGAGGCAGCGGAGTGAACGAAACGAGTCTGGAAGCCATAAAAGTCGACACTGAACAACAACACAAAAATTACACATATTCCCTCCGGCTAAACTATATACGGAGGAGGAAATTGGCTGTGTGTGTGTGTGTGTGTGTGTGTGTGTGTGTGTGTGTGTGTGTGTGTGTGTGTGTGTGTGTGTGTGTGTGTTGCAGAAGGTTTTCCGTGGTACAATCCTCCCTCTCTCTCTCCCTCAGGAGAGGAAAAAAAAAGGAATGTGTAGGTAAAATATATACGACAATACATGACGTTGCCTGTCGGTGATACATATAATTCCAGGCTTAGTAGTGTTGCGTTGCGTTGTGTTGTGTTGTGTTGTGTTGTGTTGTGTTGTGTTGTGTTGTGTTGTGTTAAGTTATGCTGTGTTATGTTGTGTTGTGTTGTGCTGTGCTGTGCTATGCTATGCTGTGCTGTGCTGTGCTGTGCTGTGTTGTGTTGTGTTATGTAACAAATAATGATGTTAATGATTGTGAATGTCCCTTATGACCAAATAATTAAGAGTTACATTCGTGTGTTTTTATATTCACTGCCAGATAATTAAAATATATTTTCTTGTATTTTTTGAAGCCATATAAAAGATAATTAAAAGTAATTCATGTTTTTTTTTCTCTCACTCATGTTCATTTAATTAAACGTAACAATTGTGTGCATTTTTAACCATCCACAGATTATCACAAGTGTACGTATATACTATTACACAAATACGTAATGAGAAACACTATTACAATACACCAACACTGAACAAAAAAACTAAACATTTCCAACCAATACACACATACATAATGAGAACTAATAACGTTTAATTAATCTTATTTGCATTTAACTTTTATTTTTTTTCCTAGTAACGTAAATAATTAAAAGTGAC
>JAPQNM010000008.1:9364719-9369719 GCA_029783475.1 Metacarcinus magister
TTACCATCAAATTTGTGGAGCGAGGAGGAGGAGGAGGAGGAGGAGGAGGAAGGAGGAGGAAGAGGTGGAAGAGGAAGGAAGAATAATAACAATAATATCGCGTGCATTCCCACCACCACCACCACCACCACCACCTTGCTCTGCCCTTATACAACACTCATTGCACTCCATTCACTCACTGATGCAACAGGAAATGAGAAAATTGCATCAAACCAGCCAGACGACAAAGTAAAACGAATAGCTGGAGAATAAACAATTTCTAAAATCCAACTTATTACATTCGTCTGAAAATAACATACAAATAACATAACATAAACATAGTCACGGTAGCACAGTTCACAGTAACCAATACACAAAAACAAAAATATACACACATTCCTTTTAAAAATACCACGATACATTTAACGTTATCGATGCGTATTAGGACATAAAAACTAAAAAAAAATAACGTTGATATATAAAGTCAACCTTATCTTATATTCATTTAATCTCCGTATCGCCAGGTTAGAAAGTATTTAATTCAGGTCAGATTTCAGCTTATCAGCCAGCGGAGATAAGAAGCTGATAAGATACGTTAATCATCTTGCCGTGACTAGCAGGGAGAAAGGAAAAGAGGAGGGAAGAGGTGAGAGAAAAGAAAAATAAAGAGAGAAAAATTGTTGGATGGATGGACGCCCAAAATGAGGAAGGAGGAAGAGGAGGAGGAGGAGGAGGAGGAGGAGGAGGAGAAGTAAGAAAAGAAAACATAATGGTATATATAAATAAGAAAGATGAAATGAGAGAAAGAGATAACAAATTAAAGTCTTCAAACAATGTATATATAATTAAAAAAAGCGGAGTTACCAAGGACGAGACAAACACACACACACACACACACACACACACACGCACACACACACACACACACACACACACACACACACACACACACACACACACGAGCCACGAAGCCTCCGCACCAGCCTCGTCCACCCTAATCTAGCGAAGGTCATTTTGGGCAGGAACCACTGGCCTACCGTGTCACGCTACCTGTTAATTAATCCGCACCTGGCCTCTCTCTCTCTCTCTCTCTCTCTCTCTCTCTCTCTCTCTCTCTCTCTCTCTCTCTCTCTCTCTCTCTCTCTCTCTCCCCGCCTTTCTCTCTCTCTATCTCTCTGAAGCAATTGACGATAAAAATTTGTCTTTCTCTTTTTCTTTTACCTTGACAACTTTCCTTCGCATCTCCTCCCTCTCTTAATCCCTTCCTCCTCCCCCTCCCTCCGTTAATCCCTTCCTACCTCCCTCTGGTCACTCTCAGGGTCGGTGGCTCCTGGTTAGGGATTTCGGGGATTTAAGGATTAGGTCTAAATCTCTTGACTATTCTGCCGGACTTAATGAGTAGCTGGTGAGGTAGGTAAGAGAGGGAGGCAGGCACACAAGGGAGGAAAGAAAGGAGGGAGGGAGGGAAGGAGGGAGGTGGTTTCAGTAGTTATATATGTGTTGATTGTAATGAAATGAAGATGGGAGTGAGGTTTTTTTTTTTCATTCCCATTGCTATCTCCTTTTATTTTTTTTCCCTCTCTCTTTTTCATCATCTATCCATCTTCTACTTTCCCGCTTGCTTCTATCCTTTCCTTTCCTGAACCTCCTTCTTACACACCTTTCCTTAACTTACTCTCTCTCTCTCTCTCTCTCTCTCTCTCTCTCTCTCTCTCTCTCTCTCTCTCTCTCTCTCTCTCTCTCTCTCTCTCTCCTCACCCTAGGCCTATTGAATAAAAAAATAAGACGAGATAGCGAGAGAGAAGTGTTGTGGTAACTGGTTAAGGGTGGCAAGGTAACAAGTGTGTGTGTGTGTGTGTGTGTGTGTGTGTGTGTGTGTGTGTGTGTGTGTGTGTGTAGGTGTCTCATCTTTCCTTTCCTTTGAAATCTATCTCATTCACTCTCTCTCTCTCTCTCTCTCTCTCTCTCTCTCTCTCTATATATATATATATATATATATATATATATATATATATATATATATATATATATATATATATATATATATATCTTTCCTTTCCATGTCATTTGTAAGCACGCCAAAGGTGAGAGTCGATAAGAGAGCACACACACACACACACACACACATATACACACACACACACACACACCACACACACACACACACACACACACACGCACACTGATTACTTGTACATTCTCTCTCTCTCTCTCTCTCTCTCTCTCTCTCTCTCTCTCTCTCTCTCTCTCTCTATCTATCTATCTATCTCTCTCTAATATTTCTTTTTACCGCCAAATCAAATACCAGATCGTATAGAACAAGGAATGTGTCACTTTAAGGTTAATGTCAACACCGTAATTTTCTACATGAAGCTGAGAAGTTTACAGACACATTCAGAGGAGGAGGAGGAGGAAGAGGAGGTGGAAGAGGAGGAGGAGGAAGAGGAGAAGGAAGACAAAGGATAAAAAGCAAATGGCAACAACAGACAAAAGAACGATGAGGAGAATGACAAGAGAAAGAGAAGTAAGAAAAGAATGAAAGATGAGAAGAACGACAAAGTGAAGAATAAGGAGGAGGAGAAAAAGAAAAATACTTACATAATCTCTTTTATAAGTTTCTGAATGTCTGGCAAAGGGTTTCATGAAGGTTATTTCCGATGTTTTACAAGGTATGTGTGTGTGTGTGTGTGTGTGTGTGTGTGTGTGTGTGTGTGTGTGTGTGTGTGTGTGTGTGTGTGTGTGTGTGTGTGTGTGTGATGCCGTAAAGTAACCTTTTATAAGATCTCATAAATAAACTGCTTTCTTCCTCTTTTCTTTCCTCCCTCCTTTCTTTCCTCTCTCTCTCTCTCTCTCTCTCTCTCTCTCTCTCTCTCTCTCTCTCTCTCTCTCTCTCTCTCTCTCTCTCCATTCCTGCGTCATTATTCCCCGTTCTCTCCTTACCCCTCTTTCTTCCTCTTATATACCCCTCTTTACCTTCCTTCCTTCCTTCTTTTCTTATCCTTCCCTCCCTTAATTCCCTTGTTTACCTCTCGTTCCCTCCCTCTTCCTTCTCTCTATGTAATCGCTTCCAAGTCCTTCATTAAATCCGAACCACGATATTTAGTGGAGGAGGAGGAGGGAGGAGGAGGAGGAGGAGGAGGAGGGGAGGAGGAGGAGGCGCCCTTAACAAGGTGACCAAAATCTTTCTTTTTTACCGTTTGAAATAAGGTTCAACTATTTTTCTTTTTTTCATTTTGACATTTTCAACTTTTTAAACTTTTCGCTGTTTTTTATTACTTTTCTTTTTCTTGTTTCTATTTTTTTTTAGGCCAAAATTGGTTAGAATTTGAGGTATGACATTTTATACGTACACACACACACACACATGTATGTACTATGTTTACACAATCTCACATACATACACATAAAAGGGAGAGAGAGAGAGAGAGAGAGAGAGAGAGAGAGAGAGAGAGAGAGAGAGAGAGAGAGAGAGAGAGAGAGAGAGAGAGAGAGAGAGAGAGTTGAAAGTTCATAATCTGTCCTGTCAAAACTAGTAACACACACACAACACAATCGCTGCAACACTGTGTAATGGTGTTTCATAAAGTGTTGCGGTGTTTTGATGCTTTTGAAGCCGTATTGTTTTTTTCGTTAGTTGTGTTTTAACATTATATATATATTTTTTTCTTTATTTTTTTTTACTTCCTTTATAATGTATGTGTATATAATTGCTCTCTCTCTCTCTCTCTCTCTCTCTCTCTCTCTCTCTCTCTCTCTCTCTCTCTCTCTCTCTCTCTCTCTCTCTCTCTAGCTAATCTTATCTTATTCATTTTAATATATAACACCACCACCACCACCACCACCACCACCACCTCCTCCTCCTCCTCCTCCTCAGCACCACTCAGGGTGTAATGAGGTGGTGTTCTGAGTCATAACCTCATAAATAAGCGTGTGCACTTCAATACGTACACACACACACACACACACACACACACACATAGTTGGTCACGTGGGCAGGGTCAGATGGGTGGGTAGGAGGGTGGATTTTGAGTTAGGGGTATTAAGGGGAGAGGTCAAGGGGTTAAGGGGAGTGTTATTCATCTCTTCCTACTCTCTCTCTGTCTCTCTCTCTCTCTCTCTCTCTCTCTCTCTCTCTCTCTCTCTCTCTCTCTCTCTCTCTCTCTCTTCCTTACCATCCTTTTTACATTACTTTCTTCTTCCCTTCTCTTCCCATTCTTCTCTCTTTTCATTTTCTCTCCTTCCACTTTCCTTTAACTACACTTCATTTCCTTCCCCCCCTCTCTCTCTCTCCTTCCTTCCATCCCTCCCCCTGTTCTTCCCTTCCCTCCCCTCTTCTTCCCCTCCCTCCCTCCCTCCCTCCCCGCTATTCAATGTCACGCCTGGGTAATTGCAGCATATGTTTGAAAATCGCTTAAAATATTTTCCGCTACACTGACATATTTCCACAGTCGAGAGAGAGAGAGAGAGAGAGAGAGAGAGAGAGAGAGAGAGAGAGAGAGAGAGAGAGAGAGAGAGAGAGAGAGAGAGAGAGAGAGAGAGAGAGAGAGAGAGAGAGAGAGAGATATGATTCAAGATAGTGTTAATATGTAGAGATAAACATTCATTATCTATTCCAGGCAGGGAAAAAAATATTTGTTATCACTTACTCAAGACTAAGATCAAGCAGAGTTAAAAAAATAAAATAATGCGAGTTCTTATGTTATTATTTATATTTTTTGTATTGTTTTTATTGCAGTAGCTTAAGAGTTTTATTTCTTATACGTATTATACTACTCATTGGTATCATTCACTTATCGATGTCCTCACACTTTTTCATTCACTCTTTAGTCATGTTTATCTATATTTACTTTTCTTTCCTTTCATTCAGTCCATCGATTCGTGTTATCTATTTATTTATGTATTTCTTTTACCTTGTATTTTGTACTTCATTCAATTTATTTATTTACATATTTTCCTATTCATTTACTCGTTTATTTATCTCTTCTCTGCAATCTTTACTGTGCCACGTCGCACGCCTCCTG
>JAPQNM010000008.1:9374719-9382219 GCA_029783475.1 Metacarcinus magister
TTTTTACTGTGTTGGTCTATGTCTCTGTTACTGAGTCTGTGGTCACGCGACAGACTAGACAGACTTCCCTTGGCCACCGTTCGACCGCAGTGTGTGTGTGTGTGTGTGTGTGTGTGTGTGTGTGTGTGTGTGTGTGTGTGTGTGTGTGTGTGTGTGTGTGTGTGTGTGTGTGTGTGTGTGTGTGTGTGTGTGTGTGTGTGTGAAGGTTATGGCGTTGGGGACACAGGCCGTGGACGTGTAAAGGGACCAGCACTTCTATTTTTTGGGTCTGTGTGTGTGTGTGTGTGTGTGTGTGTGTGTGTGTGTGTGTGTGTGTGTGTGTGTGTGTGTGTGTGTGTGTGTGTTCTTTGCGTTGCTGCTTTTGGTGTAGTATGCATTTTGTAGAGTACACACACGCATATATCATCTCTCTCTCTCTCTCTCTCTCTCTCTCTCTCTCTCTCTCTCTCTCTCTCAAAACCATACCCTCAGTCATCTGGAAACACACACGCAAGCTCGACTGTGTGTGTGTGTGTGTGTGTGTGTGTGTGTGTGTGTGTGTGTGTGTGTGTGTGTGTGTATATGTGTGTGTGTGTGTCGGGTTACTAGCTATTAAGTTTGATTATTACCGTAATTTTATGCATCATTATCAGGACAAAATTGAACTAATAAGTGTATATGATCATTAAACTTTATAATCAAACTGAAAACTACCTGATATAATTTGGGAAAAAGCGAGAGATAATTACAATTTACCCTGTATCACACACAGACACACACACACAGACACAGACACACACCCACACACACACACACACACACACACACACACACACACATACATAAAAAAAAATATATACACATGAAGAAAAAAAAAACTCAAAGTGGAATTCGTTTTCAGCCGTGGAATCCATTTTCTATGCTCACTTCGGAAAAAAATTAGCAGGAACTGTGATAAAAAGGAAGGCATGGAGAGGATTATAGAATGGAAAGGCTAATGATCCAGCGGGAGACAGACCATCCGCAGGGGAAAGTGAATTAAAACTTACATAAATCACAGTGGAGAGTTGATCAGTATAAGCTTCATTATATCCTCCTTTACAACGAGCAATTATTCCTACTTAGTAAACTGGTTGTATATTACCTGGAAGTCGTTTTTCTTCCTCTAAGCGACAAACGACCCACGGAAACTACTATATTGAATTACAGATTACGTGGCAGTACTTGTGGCTGAAAGAGAGAGAGAGAGAGAGAGAGAGAGAGAGAGAGAGAGAGAGAGAGAGAGAGAGAGAGAGAGAGAGAGAGAGAGAGAGAGAGAGAGAGAGAGAGAGTAGTGGGTGCCGGAATGAGGCGCATAATGTATACCCATGAATATTTTTGCTGAAACTCATCCGTCCACTTATTATCTTTAACCGCGTTCTCGTTAAGTGGAGTGGCCAGCGACGGTGATATTCTGGGCGGTGACTGCACACTTTACATTGATAGAGAGAGAGAGAGAGAGAGTTAAAAAAAAAGAGAGAAAAACTGTCTAAGCTTAGTATTATGGTTAAAACTCAATTAAGGTTAGTAGCATCTGATGGTACTACCTAAGACCATTAACTTCTATTAATTCTCCATAGAGTGAGTGACACATTCTGACGTTTTCTTCATCTTCAATATATAAATTTGTCTCCATTTATGTTATGTAATCCCTTAAAAAAGAGAAAATAAAGGTTGAGTTCGCGGTGCAGTAGTAATGGCTCACTCTGCTGTGCTGGCCGCTACACGCTGCCCACACACGACATCACCCTAATGCCTCCCCAACACACGCTGCGTCAACATAACCCTCGTTGCTCCGGGATCGATGCCTTAAAATGACCCTTATAAGTAAACAAAGACGCCAATTCCAGCCAGGTGTCGTTAAAGGAAAGAAAAGGAAAGACAATACGAGAGAATGAATAGAAGAAAAATAAATTGTTGTAAATAATTATACTGTAATATATAAAATGATAAGAAATTTAAGGCCGTGATTAAAAGGAGAATGAAAATTACGTGAATTATTAGTTAAGTCTTGTTAACTTTACATATATTTCTAGATGAGTTGCTAATAGATGAATATTACATCACGTTACCTTGCAATGTAACATGTATTTCTCTATTCATTATTTATTACTTAATGTTACCCTTCTACTTCTCCTGATTACATTGCTTATTTCATATTTCTTGTACAACTAGTGAGAGACGTAAGCGACATAGTTTTGTATAAGTAAAGAAAGAAAGTTTGATCAAATGTTAGTTTTTTGTTGTTGTTGTTTGGTGTTGATGTTGATGTTGTTTTTTTATGTTGATTTTTGATGTTGTTCGATGTTGATGTTGTTTGATGTTGATTATTGATGTTGTTTGTTGTTGCTTGATGTTGTTGTTTGTTGTTGCTTGATGTTGATGTTTGTTGTTGCTTGATGTTGATGTTTGTTGTTGCTTGATGTTGTTTGTTGTTGCTTGATGTTGTTGTTTGTTGTTGCTTGATGTTGTTGTTTGTTGTTGCTTGATGTTGTTGTTTGTTGTTGCTTGATGTTGATGTTTGTTGTTGCTTGATGTTGATGTTTGTTGTTGCTTGATGTTGTTTGTTGTTGCTTGATGTTGATGTTTGTTGTTGCTTGATGTTGTTGTTTGTTGTTGCTTGATGTTGTTGTTTGTTGTTGCTTGATGTTGTTGTTTGTTGTTGCTTGATGTTGATGTTTGTTGTTGCTTGATGTTGTTGTTTGTTGTTGCTTGATGTTGTTGTTTGTTGTTGCTTGATGTTGTTGTTTGTTGTTGCTTGATGTTGATGTTTGTTGTTGCTTGATGTTGATGTTTGTTGTTGCTTGATGTTGATGTTTGTTGTTGCTTGATGTTGTTGTTTGTTGTTGCTTGATGTTGATGTTTGTTGTTGCTTGATGTTGTTGTTTGTTGTTGCTTGATGTTGTTGTTTGTTGTTGCTTGATGTTGTTGTTTGTTGTTGCTTGATGTTGATGTTTGTTGTTGCTTGATGTTGTTGTTTGTTGTTGCTTGATGTTGTTGTTTGTTGTTGCTTGATGTTGATGTTTGTTGTTGCTTGATGTTGATGTTTGTTGTTGCTTGATGTTGATGTTTGTTGTTGCTTGATGTTGATGTTTGTTGTTGCTTGATGTTGTTGTTTGTTGTTGCTTGATGTTGATGTTTGTTGTTGCTTGATGTTGTTGTTTGTTGTTGCTTGATGTTGATGTTTGATGCTGTTTGATGTTAATTTTTGATGTTGTTTGTTGTTGATGTTTGGTATTTTGTTGTGTTCTGTTGTGTTGTGTTGTGTAGTGTTGTGTTACGGACCCTTCCTCCCCGAAGGGTCCGTGGTGTTGTGTTGTATTGTGTTGTGTTGTGTTGTGTTGTGTTGTGTTACGGACCCTTCCTCCCCGAAGGGTCCGTGGTGTTGTGTTGTATTGTGTTGTGTTGTGTTGTGTTGTGTTGTGTTACGGACCCTTCCTCCCCGAAGGGTCGTGGTGTGGTGTTGTGTTGTGTTGTGTTGTGTTGTGTTGTGTTGTGTTGTGTTGTGTAGTGTTGTGTTGTGTTGTGTTACGGACCCTTCCTCCCCGAAAGGTCCGTGTGTTGTGTTGTGTTGTGTTGTGTTGTGTAGTGTTGTGTTACGGACCCTTCCTCCCCGAAGGGTCCGTGTGTTGTGTTGTGTTGTGTTACGGACCCTTCCTCCCCGAAGGGTCCGTGTGTTGTGTTGTGTTGTGTTGTGTTGTGTAGTGTTACGGACCCTTCCTCCCCGAAGGGTCCGTGTGTTGTGTTGTGTTGTGTTGTGTTGTGTAGTGTTGTGTTACGGACCCTTCCTCCCCGAAGGGTCCGTGTGTTGTGTTGTGTTGTGTAGTGTTACGGACCCTTCCTCCCCGAAGGGTCCGTGTGTTGTGTTGTGTTGTGTTGTGTTGTGTTGTGTTGTGTAGTGTTGTGTTACGGACCCTTCCTCCCCGAAGGGTCCGTGTGTTGTGTTGTGCTGTGTTGTGTTGTGTTGTGTTGTGTTGTGTTGTGTAGTGTTGTGTTGTGTTGTGTTGTGTTACGGACCCTTCCTCCCCGAAGGGTCCGTGTGTTGTGTTGTGTTGTGTTGTGTAGTGTTGTGTTGTGTTGTGTTACGGACCCTTCCTCCCCGAAGGGTCCGTGTGTTGTGTTGTGTTGTGTTGTGTTGTGTAGTGTTGTGTTACGGACCCTTCCTTCCCCGAAGGGTCCGTGTGTTGTGTTGTGTTGTGTTGTGTAGTGTTGTGTTACGGACCCTTCCTTCCCCGAAGGGTCCGTGTGTTGTGTTGTGTTGTGTTGTGTTGTGTAGTGTTGTGTTGTGTTGTGTTACGGACCCTTCCTTCCCCGAAGGGTCCGTGTGTTGTGTTGTGTTGTGTTGTGTTGTGTAGTGTTGTGTTGTGTTGTGTTACGGACCCTTCCTCCCCGAAGGGTCCGTGTGTTGTGTTGTGTTGTGTTGTGTTGTGTAGTGTTACGGACCCTTCCTCCCCGAAGGGTCCGTGTGTTGTGTTGTGTTGTGTTGTGTTGTGTTACGGATCCTTCCTCCCCGAAGGGTCCGTGTGTTGTGTTGTGTTGTGTTGTGTTGTGTTGTGTTACGGACCCTTCCTCCCCGAAGGGTCCGTGTGTTGTGTTGTGTTGTGTTGTGTTGTGTTGTGTAGTGTTACGGACCCTTCCTCCCCGAAGGGTCCGTGTGTTGTGTTGTGTAGTGTTACGGACCCTTCCTCCCCGAAGGGTCCGTGTGTTGTGTTGTGTTGTGTTGTGTTGTGTTACGGACCCTTCCTCCCCGAAGGGTCCGTGTGTTGTGTAGTGTTGTGTTGTGTTGTGTAGTGTTACGGACCCTTCCTCCCCGAAGGGTCCGTGTGTTGTGTTGTGTTGTGTTGTGTAGTGTTGTGTTACGGACCCTTCCTCCCCGAAGGGTCCGTGTGTTGTGTTGTGTTGTGTTGTGTTACGGACCCTTCCTCCCCGAAGGGTCCGTGTGTTGTGTTGTGTTGTGTTGTGTTACGGACCCTTCCTCCCCGAAGGGTCCGTGTGTTGTGTAGTGTTGTGTTGTGTTGTGTTGTGTTACGGACCCTTCCTCCCTGAAGGGTCCGTGTGTTGTGTTGTGTTGTGTTGTGTTGTGTTACGGACCCTTCCTCCCCGAAGGGTCCGTGTGTTGTGTTGTGTTGTGTAGTGTTGTGTTGTGTTGTGTTACGGACCCTTCCTCCCCGAAGGGTCCGTGTGTTGTGTTGTGTTGTGTTGTGTTGTGTTGTGTTGTGTTACGGACCCTTCCTTCCCCGAAGGGTCCGTGTGTTGTGTTGTGTTGTGTAGTGTTGTGTTGTGTTGTGTTACGGACCCTTCCTTCCCCGAAGGGTCCGTGTGTTGTGTTGTGTTGTGTAGTGTTACGGACCCTTCCTCCCCGAAGGGTCCGTGTGTTGTGTTGTGTTGTGTTGTGTAGTGTTGTGTTACGGACCCTTCCTCCCCGAAGGGTCCGTGTGTTGTGTAGTGTTGTGTTACGGACCCTTCCTCCCCAAAGGGTCCGTGTGTTGTGTAGTGTTGTGTAGTGTTGTGTTACGGACCCTTCCTCCCCGAAGGGTCCGTGTGTTGTGTTGTGTTGTGTTGTGTTGTGTAGTGTTGTGTTACGGACCCTTCCTTCCCCGAAGGGTCCGTGTGTTGTGTTGTGTTGTGTAGTGTTGTGTTGTGTTGTGTTGTGTTACGGACCCTTCCTTCCCCGAAGGGTCCGTGTGTTGTGTTGTGTTGTGTAGTGTTACGGACCCTTCCTCCCCGAAGGGTCCGTGTGTTGTGTTGTGTTGTGTTGTGTAGTGTTGTGTTACGGACCCTTCCTCCCCGAAGGGTCCGTGTGTTGTGTTGTGTTGTGTTGTGTTACGGACCCTTCCTCCCCGAAGGGTCCGTGTGTTGTGTAGTGTTGTGTTACGGACCCTTCCTCCCCGAAGGGTCCGTGTGTTGTGTAGTGTTGTGTTGTGTTGTGTTGTGTAGTGTTGTGTTACGGACCCTTCCTCCCCGAAGGGTCCGTGTGTTGTGTAGTGTTGTGTTGTGTTGTGTTGTGTAGTGTTGTGTTACGGACCCTTCCTCCCCGAAGGGTCCGTGTGTTGTGTAGTGTTGTGTTGTGTTGTGTAGTGTTGTGTTACGGACCCTTCCTCCCCGAAGGGTCCGTGTGTTGTGTAGTGTTGTGTTGTGTTGTGTTGTGTAGTGTTGTGTTACGGACCCTTCCTCCCCGAAGGGTCCGTGTGTTGTGTAGTGTTGTGTTGTGTTGTGTTGTGTAGTGTTGTGTTACGGACCCTTCCTCCCCGAAGGGTCCGTGTGTTGTGTTGTGTTGTGTTGTGTAGTGTTGTGTTACGGACCCTTCCTCCCCGAAGGGTCCGTGTGTTGTGTTGTGTTGTGTTACGGACCCTTCCTCCCCGAAGGGTCCGTGTGTTGTGTTGTGTAGTGTTGTGTTGTGTTGTGTTGTGTTACGGACCCTTCCTCCCCGAAGGGTCCGTGTGTTGTGTAGTGTTGTGTTGTGTTGTGTTGTGTTACGGACCCTTCCTCCCCGAAGGGTCCGTGTGTTGTGTTGTGTTGTGTAGTGTAGTGTTGTGTTGTGTAGTGTAGTGTTGTGTTGTGTTGTGTTGTGTTACGGACCCTTCCTTCCCCGAAGGGTCCGTGTGTTGTGTTGTGTTGTGTAGTGTTGTGTTGTGTTGTGTTGTGTTACGGACCCTTCCTTCCCCGAAGGGTCCGTGTGTTGTGTTGTGTTGTGTAGTGTTACGGACCCTTCCTCCCCGAAGGGTCCGTGTGTGTTGTGTTGTGTAGTGTTGTGTTACGGACCCTTCCTCCCCGAAGGGTCCGTGTGTTGTGTAGTGTTGTGTTGTGTTGTGTTACGGACCCTTCCTCCCCGAAGGGTCCGTGTGTTGTGTAGTGTTGTGTTGTGTTGTGTAGTGTTGTGTTACGGACCCTTCCTCCCCGAAGGGTCCGTGTGTTGTGTAGTGTTGTGTTGTGTAGTGTTGTGTTACGGACCCTTCCTCCCCGAAGGGTCCGTGTGTTGTGTAGTGTTGTGTTGTGTTGTGTTGTGTAGTGTTGTGTTACGGACCCTTCCTCCCCGAAGGGTCCGTGTGTTGTGTAGTGTTGTGTTGTGTTGTGTAGTGTTGTGTTACGGACCCTTCCTCCCCGAAGGGTCCGTGTGTTGTGTAGTGTTGTGTTGTGTTGTGTTGTGTAGTGTTGTGTTACGGACCCTTCCTCCCCGAAGGGTCCGTGTGTTGTGTAGTGTTGTGTTGTGTTGTGTTGTGTAGTGTTGTGTTACGGACCCTTCCTCCCCGAAGGGTCCGTGTGTTGTGTTGTGTTGTGTTGTGTAGTGTTGTGTTACGGACCCTTCCTCCCCGAAGGGTCCGTGTGTTGTGTTGTGTTGTGTTACGGACCCTTCCTCCCCGAAGGGTCCGTGTGTTGTGTTGTGTAGTGTTGTGTTGTGTTACGGACCCTTCCTCCCCGAAGGGTCCGTGTGTTGTGTAGTGTTGTGTAGTGTTACGGACCCTTCCTCCCCGAAGGGTCCGT
>JAPQNM010000008.1:9387219-9389719 GCA_029783475.1 Metacarcinus magister
GCCAGTCAATTGTTTGCTAGGCCGCTAAAGGGAAGGTTAACATGTCTGATCCTACTGCTTCCCCGCCATACTACAGGTACCCAGTGTGGAGGAGGAAGAAGGAAACAATGATTTTGTCTATAAATTCACACGGTTCCCTTCCCTACCCACAACCCCTCTGTCCTCCCTGCTCAGCTCACAACCTCTGCTACCTTCCTCACTGCCACAGGACCGCGAGAACACACAAAAAAGTGTCCGAGTTAATGGAAACTTAAGTTATCAATTGGCGTGAAGTTTCGTAGCTTTTACTGACTATAAAATGAGCGCAAAGCCTTTCCAGTGCCGCACATTCGCTTCTCACACTCGTATTTCTAGGATTCAACACACGAAGACCAACATGCAAGCCCACCACCACCACTCACAAAGCTGCAACAAATATTTTATAGAATATATTCGTGAAACACTGCAGGGAGAATATTGAGGTGTTGCAGAACGGTCGATATCACTTATGAGTATATATCTATTTGTTTATTTCTATCAAGCTGTCTTTCTCTCCATCGACAGAAATAGATTATAATGATAGGGAGGTGAATAGAAAGATGATGTGTGTAAATATAAACTGTAGGAAGAGAGTGATATGTGAGAAGAAAGAGAAGGAGGAGGAAAGTGAAAGAGTTAATAACCAAACAAGCTGAAAGGTTTAAGTTGTTAGGAAAAATGTATGTGTGTGTGTGTGTGTGTGTGTGTGTGTGTGTGTGTGTGTGTGTGTGTGTGTGTGTGTGTGTGTGTGTGTGTGTGTGTCTTTCGGCTGTAATTTTTATCATATGTTTGATCAAAGTCTGTGAATAAGAAAAAAAGAAGAGAGAAAAGAAGCCAATCAAAAGTTACTACATCCTATTCCTCCTCCTCCTCCTACTCACTACTCACACACACACACACACACACACACACACACACACACACACACACACACACACACACATCTACCCACACCCACACACACACACATCTACCCACACCCCCACACACACACATCTCCTTTAGGTCACATCAAATCAACAAGACACCTCTCACTCATTCCTTCCCTGACCGTCACTCCCACGCTCCCTTCCTTTCCCACTTCTTACTCAGGTGTGAAGGCCCGTATGCACCCCTGCTGAGGACGCTGCGGGGAGCGGCTTCTTCCTCCTGCAGGTGTAATGAGCGCAAATTGCTACCTGGCCCGAATATTACACTTTCTCATCAGCTAATGCTAACTTTAGTGGCCATAACAACGCTTACATAATGAAGAAGTTAGCGGCTGTATATTCTGAGATGAGGAACTTCTTTGACAGCTGGTTGAGGAGGAGGAGGAGGAGGAGGAGGAGGAGGAGGAGGAGGAGGAGGAGGAGGAGGAGGAGGAGGAGGAGGAGGAGGAAATGAAGCAGAAGGATGAATAAGAAAATGAATAAGAGAGTTAGAGTACAGATGATTAAAGCAGCAAATGTTACGATAAAAAAAAAGTACATGAGGGGAAGAGAAGGAAAATTAATAGAAGAACAAGAGCAGGGAAAAAAAAATATATAGATGTTACGACAAAGAAGAAACAAAATGGTAAGCTTGTAAATCTAGTCATTGATAAAACTGTGAAATAAATAAAAACCTTAGACAAAAAAAAAAAAGAAAGAAAGAAAGAAAGTAAAGTAACATTTCCATTTGTAAACCTCAAGGGAATGAATTAGAATAAAGAAAAAAAAAAAAACTTATAACAAAAAAAAACAAAAGTCATCCCATAAAGACAATAAAAAAAAGAATGAAAAAGAAAACGATACAATAAAACTGAAATAGACGACCACAGAGAGAAAGGGAGCGAGAGCGAGAGAGAGAGAGAGAGAGAGAGAGAGAGAGAGAGAGAGAGAGAGAGAGAGAGAGAGAGAGAGAGAGAGAGAAAGGTAAGAAGCAGGAGCAACGTTTCACATCGTTGACTTAAATCTGATTACAGACCGACGTAGATGAGAGTATGCAAATTGGCCCTTCTGAGTTCTCTTCCTCTAAGTGAATTATTTCTCACTTACTTTCTCTCTCTCTCTCTCTCTCTCTCTCTCTCTCTCTCTCTCTCTCTCTCTCTCTCTCTCTCTCTCTCTCTCTCTCTCTCTCTCTCTCGCCTTCACTCTCCCTCTTGAAGTAGGTAAGCTATGCAAACAGGGAAAGAGAGAGAAATAGGAAGAGAGAGAGAGAGAGAGAGAGAGAGAGAGAGAGAGAGAGAGAGAGAGAGAGAGAGAGAGAGAGAGAGAGAGAGAGAGAGAGAGAGAGAGAAAGAGAGAGAGAGAGAGAGTTCCACCTGACACTCCCCTCCCACCACACAATGCCCCACGTGCGTTATATGCAAATAGGCTAATTAACTTTTCGTGTTTCAGCAAATATTTAAAGAGTGGTATGTAGGCTCTCTCTCTCTTTCTCACTCTCTCACACTCTCACTCTCACTCTCTCTCTCTCTCTCTCTCTCTCTCTCTCTCTCTCTCTCTCTCACTCTCTCTCTTCT
>JAPQNM010000008.1:9392219-9404719 GCA_029783475.1 Metacarcinus magister
ACACACACATACACACACACACAAATACAAGAGGATATGAGAGTGTAGTAGCATGTCGAGTGTCTGGTTAAGTGTAAGCCAAGTATTATAAGAATTAAGAGTCGTTCAAGGGGAGAGAGGAAAACAGAGCACGACTACCTTACCAATTAAACCCGTTTGTCCATAAGTGTTTACAACTACCAGACCTTTATATTTGGTGTGCTGTTCTCTCTCTCTCTCTCTCTCTCTCTCTCTCTCTCTCTCTCTCTCTCTCTCTTTCTCTCTCTCTTTCTCTCTCGACAGCCAGCCAGACACCTCTAGGGTATAACTGCAAGCTAATATACAAGTAATACAATGTTCTTCCTTCTGTATGACTCTCACACGCGCACAGTGGCCTCAATGTCTACTGAACAGCGGAGAGTATAAAGAGCAGCTCCATGTAAACAGCATCTTAACAGCCTCGCAGCTTACGTTTAACAAAGGGAAGTAAGCAGTAGTTATGGGGTGTGAGGATCAGGTCGCTTCTCTCATACTAACACGCGCTTAGTTGCCTTGAAAAGTGATAGAGAATTAGTAAGAATTATAATTATATCCTTTCACGT
This sequence comes from Metacarcinus magister, assembly GCA_029783475.1. NCBI lineage: Eukaryota > Metazoa > Arthropoda > Malacostraca > Decapoda > Cancridae > Metacarcinus > Metacarcinus magister. The sequence continues at coordinate 9,392,801 of JAPQNM010000008.1, forward strand.
GATAATTTTAGCAGTGAGATTTTTTGTTTAAAGAGAGGAATGGATGTCTCTTTTTTTTTTTTTTTACTCAGCCGTGGTTTGAACGATGGAAATGATAACTAATCGCTAACGTATTGTATTTTCTAAGTATTTTTAGAATAGTCTACTGTCCTGCAGCTTTCATACTCTTTCTACCTCATTTGTTCTTCCAGGTATTGGCTCTTCATGTTCATTAGTCTTCCATCAAACCATATTATGACAAAAGAAGAAGTTTTGAAAGATATTAAGGATTAATGGAAGTACCTAATAAAAGCTGGTTGGTAATAATTATTTTTTAGGTAGCAGGTATGTGTGTGAGATAGATAGATAGATAGATAGATAGATAGATAGATAGATAGATAGATAGATAAATAGAGATAGTAACCGATACTCAATAATAAATAAAGTAATTACCTCATATCATAATCAAACGTCCATAAATCCGGATATTTGTTCGTCTCAAACGGATATGAGGCTTAAAACTGGATATCCGGACTGATAATGATGAACCGGATCTGAATGATCGGATTCACATGATCTTTTTTGGTAATTTATTAATGAAGCAAATAACACGAAGGCAATTTGTTCCCGCACGTTGATTTTTACGAGCCTTCCTCCACCATTTAGCGAGTCATTTACACACAGCTCGCGGAAAATAAGAGAGTAAAGTGAAATAAAAATATATTAACACAAATGGAGTTCCAGCCAGCGTGAGGCGAGTACATCACACACACACACACACACACACACACACACACACACACACACACACACACACACACACACACACACACACACACACACATGTTTTATGGCAGTACACGTTCCCTTTATTTCAAGAATAGTAATATTAATTATCTTATATTTATATTATAACATCCAATTATCAATGCCATTCTATTATACTTTAATCTTATCAGTTACTATTATTATGATTATTATTATTGTTATTACTATTATTATTATTATTATTATTATTATTATTATTATTACCATTATTATTATCATTATTATTATTATTATTATTATTACTACCATTATTATTATTAGGATTATACTTATTAGGATTATCTTAATTTCCATCATCATCATCATTTTCATTTGCAACGTATAAAAAAATATTCACATTTAAATACCTATCACAGAGGAATTATTTCACATTTCCTTTTCAAATATTAAAACTAATACAACTAATAATACAGTTTTAACATGTAAATAAAATGAATCTCAGAGGAGCGTCCACTAAGACAAAATACATTAAGTCTTAAATCCACACATGAATGAATAATACTTGTAGTGGACTTGTTACTTTTACCTCGGCGGTGCAGCAGGACAGACAGACAGACAGACAGCGACAACCACAACCACAACCACACCCACAGACACAGCAGCGCCGCCTACACTCTCCTCCACTACCACCAAACTTTCAAACAATAAAACGCTTTGCATTAGATATTCAGCCACAAATAATGGAAGATTCGCTTGCCTTGACAAGTGAAAGGATCTACCAGTCAACCAGACAGTCAACCACCACCATGACCACTCAGCCTTCCCTTTCTGGACATTCAGTCAAAATCCAGTTGACACGAGGACAGATCTGCCAGTCAGTTGAACGATCTTTCTTGCTTACTGACTTAAAAATGAGACACAAGGCATTTTTTTTCCTTGTCGTGTAATTAATACAATTCCTACAATATGACCGAAAAAGAGATGCTCATTATTTTTTTAGTGTAAGATGTCAGAGAGCTTGTGTGTGTACATGTAGACACGCACATGAGATAAGTGTACATGGAATATTATGTTGTGTTCGTGTACATGAAAGAAGAGTTAGAAGGTGTGAGGACTATGGGTCTTTCCCATAGGAAGAGGAAGAGGAAGAGGAAGAAGGAAGAAAGAAGAGGAGGGGGAGGGGGAGGAGGAGGGGGGAGGGGGAGGAGGGGGGGGGAGGAGGAGGTGGTAGTGAGTGTGGCTGATGATGACGATGATGACATCAAATGAACTGAACACTACCAGCATGGAGTTGGTGCTGGACCCCATCAGGAGGTTGGAGTTAATGTGTAACAAAATCTTATTGCTTGACTCCATCCTGAGGCAGGAGTTAATGTTTTCCAAAAACTACCTCAATATTCTGGGTGAGTCGGTTTTGCGACCTATGTATTTTCAAGTAAGACTTTTAGTCATGATGATCAAAACGAAACCCTCTAACGCTGTTAGCAGCAGCTTGCACACCTCGACGCCGGGATGCTTCTCGGGACTGAAGAAGTTCCTGGCATCCCTGGCGCGCGTCTTTAAGAGAAAGAGAAGGAACACGCGTCCGAAGGAGGTGCTGCTCCCTGTAGACCACCTCCTCACACCTCCACCATCCCAGAACACCCCTGTAGACTCCCCTACCCTTGCACCATCCCAGAACACCCCTGTAGACTCCCCTACCCTTGCACCATCCCAGAACACCCCTGTAGACTCCCCTACCCTTGCACCATCTCAAAACACCCTTGCAATCCCCTGCCCCTCCCCTGCACTACCCCAGCCTCCCTGCGTAGTAGAGACCACTCCTTCCACCGAGGACACCAGCGACTGGCACCTTGTTTGTAACAAGAAGTGCAAAGGGTTGAGGAACAAACCCTCCCTTGAGGCACACCAGTCCAAGGCGGTGGAAGGGAGCACCAGTCCGGCTGGCACCAAGTGTGCCAAGAGCAGCGGGCGGCGCAAGACCTTCGTGCCTCACCAGGACTCCCGCGGAAAGGTGCGCCAGTCCTGGGCCCAAGACACGGTGGCGGTGGTCATGCAGGTGGCACCCCACCTGCGGTGTCATGTGATTGGCCAGCGCGGGGAAACAATCCTCAAGCTGCGTCAGGATTACCCCGGGGTGAAGGTGACGGTGCCACCCCCCCGTGACACCCAGACCCCCACCATCACCATCAGGGGTCCGCCTGCCCAGGTGACAGCCGTGCAGGGCTGCATCACAGCCTGTCTCAAGGCGGCACAGAGGAAGCGGCACCTCCCAAGGAGTGTTCCCAGCGTGGCGGCGGCCGCCAAGCCTCCACATTAAGGAACCTTGAGGAACGCTCAGATTTTGTCAATGTGAAATGTACTTATTTTTTGTAATGTAAAAGTTGTAATTATATGGAAATATATGTTTTAAAATATATAAGCACTATAATTTTTCCTTTACTTTTCATTTTCACAGTATGTTTGTATAATGATTCGTTAATATGTTGATTAAAGATTGGGGATTCATTCTATGATTATGGACACGAAGAAAATTACCAACTATCTTTCATAGTATATGTGTATGCTGTGTTGTGTGTGTGTGTGTGTGTGTGTGTGTGTGTGTGTGTGTGTGTGTGTGTGTGTGTGTGTGTGTGTGTGTGTGTGTGTGCACGTATTTGAAGGCAAGATTTTAGGAACCACTTTTTCTTCAATAGAATCGTAAATATTTGGAATTCTCTCCCGGCACGAATAGTTAACAGTATAACAATTGAATCATCTGTTCACCAAATTGAGTATTTCATTCCTGCGTGATTTTCTTTTTTTTCCTAGTAATAGACGTAGATTATTCTTGTCTATGTTACATGGTATCACTTCCTCTTCCGGCCAGCTTCGGCTGGAGGGAGGGGTGGGTGGGGAGGAGCCTTCCACTTTGCTGTCCTTTTGTCTCTATCAAATATATATTATAGCAGTAGTGTAGCCACAAGGACAGCCTCGTTAGGTCCAGTAGGACTGTTGCTGTCTGTTCTTCCTTTGTACTCCCCCTAATCCTCCTCGTTCTGCTTCCAATCAAATATATTTTTTCTTCATTTCCCGCTTCCTTTCTGTTTTTATTTTTCCTCTATACCATCTGGTCTCTTTTTATTTCCTCTTTCCCCTCCTCCTCCTCCTCCCTCACATCTCAATCAAATCTTTTTTCTCATTTTTCTTCCCCATTCCTTCTTCCTCTCTTCCTCAACAACGTGGCTGAAGAACACACACACACACACACACACACACACACACACACACACACACACACACTGATAAAATAAGCCCAGAAAACACAACACAGCGCAACACAAAGACAACAGAACAGCAGGTGGCGTCCTTGGGGGAAATGGCTCACCTCACTAACATTTGCTGTCTTCAAATATTCATCTTGTAGGCATTTCTCGGGGTTCAGACAAGCGTTAAGTGAGACCTTCCCTTACCACACCCTTAAGAGTCCCTAAAGTCACGCTAATTCCACGCTGCCAGAAGGTTCTTGAGATATATCAGATGCAGAAGGAGGAGGACGAGGAGGAGTGAAAGGATTTGAAAATTTGATAAGAAATATGGATTGAGATTGAATTGAAGTGATATATTATGATTTATTTTTGTGTTAGCGTCCATCTCCATTAAGTTATTGGTATTTTTTTTTTCTCTCTCTCTCTCTCTCTCTCTCTCTCTCTCTCTCTCTCTCTCTCTCTCTCTCTCTCTCTCTCTCTCTCTCTCTCTCTCTCTCTCTCTCTCTCACACACACACACACACACAAACAAACACACGTTCCATAGATCCTACGATTGACCTCAGGATTCTAACACATCTGGGGTCCTTCCTATTGGTGTGGTATCCTGCTGGTCAAGATCCTCCATTCCAACATTCGTCCGCCTCCTCCTCCAGGTTTATTCCCCCCTCGTCTATATCTCTCTTGCTTTCCTGTCGTTCTTTCTCTTACCCTCTTTGTCTTGATCATCATCCCTCTCTCTTTCTCCTGATTCATTTTCTCATTTCTTAGAGTCGGTACTATTTTTGTTCTTTCTCTCACTCACTGACCGCTGTACACACACTTATAGAATCAATGAACATGAATGGGAATCTCAAACATCTATACGTAACGGAGATCAGCTGGAAAACCTCAAATCACAAAGGTAAACGGAGTCATTAGTCCGCGACGCTTGGCAGGTGCATCAAGTGGACTATAAGACATATATAGACAGTGAGGGACGCAGAGGCACAGAGGCTGACGTTACATAAAAGGGACAGCCAAGAAAACACGATTAATGAGGTTAAAAGTAGAATACCCTAACAATATTTATGTCATGACCAGTTGAACACGAGTTGCTTGTGAATGGGTGGCCAGACGTGGGTCATTTAGTATCAGGACTCTTGTGCAAGCGACGCTCAAGGTGACTCTAGATCTCACAGTGTTAAGGTTAATTCCATGTGTGTATGTGTGTATGTGTTGTGTGTGTGTGTGTGTGTGTGTGTGTGTGTGTGTGTGTGTGTGTGTGTGTGTGTGTGTGAAAGAGAAAAAAAGAAAAAGACGAAGAATAATGCCAAGTGAGTGAGGAAGTGTATGAGTGAGTGAGTAAGTGAGTAAGTCAGTGAGTGAGTGAAGCAAAGGACATTACTTATCACACACTCTCACTCTCTCTCACTCTCTCACTCTCTCTCTCTCTCTCTCTCTCTCTCGCTCTCTCGCTCTCTTAGTTACACTCATTTTAATTGAAATCAAAATAGATCTGACGCTGCCAAGAAGAAGACAAAAAAGGAGAATGAAAAAAAAAGGTGAATAAATAAAGATGGTCGCGGAGACAGCTTCGTAATAACTCCCTGAGGCGTCATAACGAAGTCATCCTCTTATGCAGCCACGTGAAGTGAACGATGATTCGGTGGAGGCTTACAGAGGCTTTGTTATAGAGAAAGAGAAAGAGAGAGAGAGAGAGAGAGAGAGAGAGAGAGAGAGAGAGAGAGAGAGAGAGAGAGAGAGAGAGAGAGAGAGAGAGAGAGAGAGAGAGAGAGAGAGAGAGTGTAGTATTGTAATTATTCAATGTACAATTTAACATATTCGCTACTTCACACCACTATGATCAAAGGAAGATTTTTTTTTGTGTAGAATGTAGAGTCACTCCCTCATTAGCGTCACATTATATAACATTTTCTCTATACTTTGGTCTCATACGTTACATTACTTCTCTATAGTTAGTTATTTTTTTTATTTATATATCTTTTTATTTTTTCTACCAGGGCATCAGACAAACACACTGCGTCTACTATTGATATAAAACATTATTAATATTAGTTTGATGTGAAAGAGATGTCCCTCGTGCACGTCAACCTAGATTGTCTCGCTACTACACTACTATTCCTCAAGAAAAAGAAACCTTGGTGAATGAAAGTATAAATAAGAGAGAGATAAAGAGAGAAAAACACACACACACACACACGCACCCAGAGTAAGTCATCCATTAGAAATTCAAAATATATCCTTTACACACATTGAACAAGAGTAAGACAGTAAGTATCTAGAGTTTATATAGTTGAAAACTGGTGATATTTGGTGATGGCAGCCTGTGACTGGCAGACTGAACAGGCTACTCTGTGAGACGCCTGACATTTAAGCGAAAATTGGCCGAGACCTCAATTTGTATCAAGTTTGGACCAGTGGTTAGGCAAGTCCACGGCCCCAATTTGCCGCCACTGAAAGAAGTACTCTACTGTGATTGACAGACGGAGGCAGAGGGTTGGAAATGTGGGTATGTATGTATGTGTGTATGTGTGTGTGTGTGTGTGTGTGTGTGTGTGTGTGTGTGTGTGTGTGTGTGTGTGTTAAGGTAGTGCATGAGCGCGTGAGTTATTGACCCAACAGTTACCAGTGGAGACACCTGTACACACACACACACACACACACACACACACACACACACACACACACACACACACACACACACACACACACACACACACACATCCACATACATACACAAACAAACGCACACTCACACATACACATACATACACACACAAACAAACGCACATTCACACATACACAAGTCGAATCAATCAAGACAATGATTTTAGTTCCTCGTTGTGATTTGTGGTTCGCTGCTTCGATTAATCACCACCACCACCACCACCACCACCACCACTATCACCACCAACACCACCACCACTAGGGACAACACCGCCACAAACAACACTTTCATCCGACACCTACCAATTCCTTGAAAAAAAATCAAGTCGCACGAAAAATATATATAGAAAAAGGAGAAGAAGAAGAAGAAGAAGAAGAAGAAGAAGAAGAAAGAATAAAAAAAAATACATCATACTATAAATAATATGAAACGAAAAAAAGAGTAAGATAGAAGGGGAGAAGAAAGAGAAGAGGAGGTGGAAGAGAAGGAGCAGGGTGGAAGAAGTGTACAAAAAAGTGGAGGAAGTAGCTTGAGGAATGTAGTGAAAAAGCCGCCACTGTAGCGATCAGGAGGAAAAGCTGAAATGTAGCCAGCATTAAGTCAAGCCGTGGGTAACATATAGCATTTTGACATGACACCTTAGAGAGGAGTGCACGAGACGGGGGGAGCGAGAGGGAGAGGGAGAGGGTGTTATACTGGTGGTGTTGTGGTGTTGTACTTGTGGTGAGAGTCGAATGGTGTGTGGTAGTCGTGGTGTGTTAGTGTGTGTGGTGATGACAATGGTGGTGATAGTATATATGCTTCCTTTCGTGGTGTTGATGTAGTGGTGTTGATGTAGTGGTGTTGACGTAGTGGTGTTGACGTAGTGGTGTACAGTGTTGCGGTGTGTGAGGTTGACAGGCTACACACTACACCCACACTATGCACATACACACTTGAAAGGACTGCAAGGTATGACAATAAGTCAATTTCGTGAAGGGGAGAGAAAGAGAGAGAGAGAGAGAGAGAGAGAGAGAGAGAGGAGAGAGAGAGAGAGAGAGAGAGAGAGAGAGAGAGAGAGAGAGAGATTGGAATGCAAGATAAAATGGGGCGGCCTGCAGCAGGTGCTCTTCTTGGCGATGCATTCTCAATAACCTTGTATTAGAGACTATATGAAAGGAGGTAGAACATTAGGAGAAAGCAAAGGAGGGAAGGAAGGAGGGAGGGAGGAAGAGAGAAAGGGAGAGGAGAGAGGGAGGAAGTGACGCTACAGTTACCATTACTATTACTACTACTGATAATAATAATAATAATATAATAATAATAATAATAATAATAATAATAATAATAATAATAATGATAATAATAATGATAATGATAAATGATAATAATAATAATAATAATGATAACCACCATACATACATACATACATACATATATACATACATACACACACATGCCTCAATACTTTCTCCCTGGCGATACTTCCCCTTTTGACCGCAGTTCCCCGCCGCCACAATATATAAATAAACACCCTAAAAGGAAGAGGGGGAGGCGAGGAGCGAAAATGCGACGCAAAATAATATAGCAAGCAGCAAAATATGGCCTCCCCAGCGACCATTCCCTCATGTTCTCCCCCATACTTAAAAAAAATGGAATCTGGCGAAAATTGAAGGTGATTGAAGGTAATTACCGACACTAACTGAGTGAGGACACACGAAATCACTCGCTAATTACCCTCCCCGCTAATCACCGACGAGAAGAGAAGCATTTGTTTCCTCCCGCGGCTGCGTTATGAAGGCCAGAATGAAGGTGAGTGTTCTTACAGGTAATCACTTCACCTTGCCTAATTAACGCCCCCCACACCACCTGCCGCCCTTGCTGTACCTTCTCCACACCTGCCTCTCACCTGTCCACCCTCTCCCAGCCCGACACGTGAAGCGATGGTCATGATAATCAGTGATAATTATGAGGCTTGTGGACCAGCGCGTGCGAGGGGCTACTGGGCTCACACCGATCATTATTAATTATGCTCTTTTTCTCTCTCTTTCAGTGTACTCTCTCTTTCTCTTTTTCTGTGTACTCTCTCTCTCTCTCTCTCTCTCTCTCTCTCTCTCTCTCTCTCTCTCTCTCTCTCTCTCTCTCTCTCTCTCTCTCTCTCTCTCTCTCTTTCAATATTAGTAACTCTTGATCTCTTTTTCTATTTCATTTTTTTCGGGTGAATTTTTATATATATTTTTGTACACGTACGCGTTAACAGCTTTTACAGTGATCGGCCGTGAAATTCTTTTTATTATGGAATAAAAGCACTTTTTGGCGTGCAGAATCGACTTGTTTGAAACGGATTCGCCGCTTGTCGATCGGAGGGCTCAGTCGATGGGGTACGAGAGAGAGAGAGAATGAGAGAGAGAAAAAAAAGTTTAATTTTCCGTATGTTCAAATTTTTTTCTTCTCTCTCTCTCTCTCTCTCTCTCTCTCTCTCTCTCTCTCTCTCTCTCTCTCTCTAACCCACCCACACAGTTTCTTTTTTCCATTTCTTCTGCCATCTTTCCTTCGCCTTATCCCATTCCTTCCCTCCCTCCCTTCCTCCTTCCTTTCCGGCCAGATTACAACTGTTCACATATGTAACCCGGAATTTGCATTAAAGTTATGGTTCATTTTATGTGGTGGTTGTGGTAGTGGTAGTAGTGGTGGTGGTGGCAGTCGGAGTTTATCAAAGAAAAATATTACTGTTTTCTTATTTTTATTTTACAATGATAGTTTTCTTGTGTCCTATTAATCTGTGTAAATAATATAAGAAAATAATAAAATGCGAGTAAAGTGATACTAGTGTTTTCTATTTCTTATTTTTTTATTATTTTTTTTTAGATACCAGCGTTTTCTTTTACCTTAAGGGGATACATTTAAAACATTTGAAACATTTAATAATAGCCATTTAACATTATATATACATTAGCATATATTCATCTTTGCTCATCATTTTACAAGCATAGTTTAGTTTCTATTTTAGGCAACGATAGAAAGCATCTTACTCGTGGTTTGTCCGATGTAGATTCCAACCAGAAAAGCGAGGAGGAATATGGCTTGTTATGCTATGCTGTTATGTTATGTTATGTTATGTTATGTTAATACTTTTGATAACCAAATAACATGCTTTTATTTATTGCAGTCTTTCGTCATTCTCTCTCTCTCTCTCTCTCTCTCTCTCTCTCTCTCTCTCTCTCTCTCTCTCTCTCTCTCTCTCTCTCTCTCTCTCTCTCTCTTTGCTTCATCAGTGTTCGCTCGTCGCCCTCAGTAAACAATTAATCGAATCAGTGAAGCAGTGCGTGAACCTTCCCAAGGCTGGTGCTCAATCCGGAAAATGTGAATGAATTAAGAGACAACAAAGTGATCGGTGATAAAAAAAAAATAATATTAAAATAAATGGACTTGATTCACAGACAGACTGACGCCCACGCCACCGCCACCGCCACCGCCACTGCCGCCGCCTCGTACACTGACCCTAGCACACATAGACATACATACATACATACATACATAAATACTACATAAGGGAGAGAAGCGTTGATTGCAAGAACGAGAAAAACCACAATAGAGGCAACGAGCACGCCATCTTAGTGTATGAATATCAAACAAAAAAAAATCAAAATAAAACACAGTCAATGCCTAAAATGAAAATAATAATGTATGGAACAAGCAATACAAATGCCAGCACGCCACCACCACCGCCACCACCACCACCACCACCACCTCCTCGCCTTCCCGCCCCATCTCGTGCGACGCCAGTGATGCACAACATACAAAACCCTGTGATCGCCTCCACTAGTACATCACGAGTGTATTCAAGGCACCAAAACTATATGTACATACACACCATCACAACCCTCACGCCTTGCCTTACCCTTTCCCTTTCCACCTCACACGCAGCGAGATACAACTGACTGCTAGCCTGGTAATAACGTGGTAATAGCCATAACATTAGTACTCGGTTAATATATAGTATTATCACAGTCCTTCCGTCTTGTTCCTCTCCACTCCACCACCCGACACGCTGCCATTGTCTGATATGATAAGAGTTTAATGAACACGGTAGAACTAGATCTTAGCCGTCCTAGCCGTGGATAAAGGGGAACACTCCTCCTCCTCCTCTCCTCCTCCTCCTCCTCCTCCTCCTCCTCCTCCTCCTCCTCCCACGTCTGTCTGCACCCAACTCTTAGCGTATGGCGTCTTGGAGTCCACTACGCCACTCACTTCTACTTTTCTGGTTGTTACGGAAGGTTTAATAGTGACCGGTAAGGCTTCGTTCAGCGAGTGAGTAAAGCGTTGAAGCCTCAGAAGCAGGGGTCGTGTTCGTGTTGAATAGGAAAGGGGATACTGACTTAGATGTGATGGTAAATTCCCTTGGTTCTTCAATATTCTCTCTCTCTCTCTCTCTCTCTCTCTCTCTCTCTCTCTCTCTCTCTCTCTCTCTCTCTCTCTCTCTCTCTCTCTCTCTCTCTCTCTCGTTCATCATCATTCATTAGCCTTCCAATCCACCACTGCATCGTAAACAATATATGAGTAAGTAGAGACAAAATATCACCTTGTTGCCGCCTCCTTTATAAATCACCAAGACAGTAAAATTATGTCCACAGGGAGCACCTATTACCTGTAGTACCAGTATTACCAACTATAAGGGACTACGAGGGAGAGGTGTGTGCAGTACTACCAATGAGACGAGAGGTGAGGGAGATGGAGTGATCGTCTGAGGGAGGTGTGGGTAGAGGGGATCTGTTTTATAAGGGGAAGGGAAGGTGTGAGGTGTGCAGCGCTAAGGGAGGTGAAATAAAGGTTACCATTAGACGTGTTTGAATTACGTATGAACTGATGCTCAATGATACACACCTTTGGGAGATGTAATACCTAGTCCGTCGCGTGAAAATAATTATATATGTATGTTTAGAAATATATATTCAGGAAAATGCTACATAAAAATAGGATTGTACAGTAATACGAAAAAAAAAAATAGATAGTATGATAAATATGTTCTGAAAGCCATTTATTAATTTATTATATTTTGTTGTCATCTATTATTTTGTCGCTTCGAAAACTATTAACGATAACTATACCTTACCGATAACGTTTCTGACACACACAAACACACACACACACACACACACACAACACACCTGTATTCTCATTAGCCCTGCATCAATATAACATAACCCATCTCGGCAAGACTGTTATCTCAACACCTCTGTACATCTATATAATGCATCGATAATACCAAGCCTTT
>JAPQNM010000008.1:9409719-9422219 GCA_029783475.1 Metacarcinus magister
CGTTTTCCAGCCACACGCACACGACCATTTCCACGACGCCCAAAGTGGAGCAAGAGGTCTGTTCCGCCACTTTCCTTCCTTTTTCATGGTAATTCATTGCTTCTTCCTTCCCTCCGTCCCTCCTTTCCTTCCTCCTCTTCTCCTTCTTTCTTTACCTTTGCACTTTGCCTCCTTCAATCTTCTTTTCCTCCTAACCCCCTTCTCCCTCCCCTTCCCTCCCCCAATCTCTTTCTATTTTCTCTTTCTCTCTCTTTCCATCTCTTTTTCAATATTTACACGCACGTCAGCTCACATCTCAGCGTGTATACAAAATTTATACATAAAGGATACCCACCCAAGCTACTCTACAGACGAGGCGAGAAAGAAAAGAAAGAAAAGAAAAAAGTAAACAGGATGAGAGTTGAAAAATGTCAGTTTTAATCTTTGTGTGATCTGGTGCTCCTCCTCCTCCTCCTCCTCCTCCTCCTCCTCCTCCTCCTGCTTTGACAGCGTCCAACGTGCAAAAGAAAAAATATAAAGGGATTGTCATCTGTTTCCGTGTTCACCAGCATAAGGAAAGAGGGAATGATGACCCTGTTGAACTTTCTCTCTCTCTGTCTCTCTCTCTCTCTCTCTCTCTCTCTCTCTCTCTCTCTCTCTCTCTCTCTCTCTCTCTCTCTCTCTCTCTCTCTCTCTCTCTCTCTCTCGATCTAGTGACTCCGTACCCTATAAACTCTTTCTGTTACCTTTGTTTATTTGTTTACTATTTTTTTTGTTAACTAACGAATTACTTTACCGACTGCAGTACCATCTTACGGCAGATATATGAACTAAGTCTGCATGGATGTTACACGATTTATTCTTTTTATCTTATTTTTTTTTTCCTGTCACTGCAAATCTGACGTGAAACATTACCCTAAAAAATCGTGTTACTAGCTATTCCTCAGTTTAACATTCTTTGGAGTTTGTCTTGTGATTATTGTGAGCATTGGATCCCATTATACTGTGTGAGTTTGATCATATGAACGTTTTTTTTTTGGGGTGAAGCAGCTTTTGTATAATTTCATTGACAAGGCATCGGGACACCAAGGACACCTGCGCGACGTAAAGGTTTCCAGAGAGCAGTACTGATATTGGCAACACTTTTTGTGCGTGTATCCGAGCATTACTTAGAAGGCGTAGTTTATATAGAGGTGATCGAAGCCAGAGTCAAGGTTTTCTATCCAATATAAAGAGGTTCAAGATCGTTTAAATAGAATCTTAATACTTATATATACTATTAGCGTTAATTTTCTTTCTATCTATCAATCAATCTATCTTTGTCTCTCTCTCGTTCTCTCTTTACCTGTCAGTCTTTGATTTTCACTTTTAATTCACTCATTCATTCCGCGTTCACACACCTCATTCGTTTACCTCTTTCCATCCTACTTTGCCTCTCTTCCTCCTCCTCCTCCTCCTCCTCTTACCATCTGCTAAAGCCACTAACTCATGCAGATTACGTTTTTCCTTCCCTCCCTCCCTCTCTCCCTCTCCCAAGCCTCCTCTCCTTTCCTCCATTTCTACCCTCCTGCACTTTTCCCCTCCTTACTACCGCCGTTTCCTCTCCTCTTCTTGCCTCCTTCCCTCGCAGTTTCCTCTTCATTCCTTCTTTTACATTCTCCTTTTTTTTTTCTTCCTTTCTCCACTTTTTATCTCTCTCAACCTTCGTTGCCATCCTCCCTTTCCCAGACATACGTTCAATTCCATCATTTATTATCTTATTTTTCCTTCTCCTCACTATTCTTTATGTTTCCTCCTCCTCCTCTCATCCTAGCGTAATCTTCTTTTCCTGTACCGTGGCTGCTCTTACCTAGCTGATAATTCTCCAGTCTATCTCACTTGCTTTCTCTCTTTCTCCCAATTTTTTTTTTTTACTGTGGCTGTGGGAGCGAGGCTGTGGGGGAGAGGCTGTGGTTGTGAGTGACAGTCCATCGCCCAGCACGCCTCTCTCCTCCCACAGCGGCTCTCGATCACTGCATGGAATCACGACTCCACACTAAACATAACACTGTGCACGTCGATAGCGTGATGCAATAAGCCTACGGTGGATTATTTGTGCGAGTGAGGCTAAAATAAATAAATTAATATTACCACCACACGGGGCGGGTCACTGGGCGAATCGCGTGATGGAAATTGTGGAGTCAGCGTGAGTCCGAACGTTCTCGAGCATGCAAACGTTAGTGATCCACCTCCGTTGAGTGTTTGGTGAGTATGAAGTGCACGTGAGGGGTCCAGGAGGCGTGTTAGATGAATGGAGGTTCAGTACATACGTGCAAGGAAGAAGGAATGCGTGCACTGCCCCGTCCTGGCCAACACGACCCCGTTAAGATTACCTAATAGAGGATTCCTGTGTTTCCTACCATATCACCTCCTTCCTAAGACGCCATCAAACACACACACACACACACACACACACACACTCTTTTTTCGAGCGCCATCAAATCCGACACGCTCAGCTGAGTGGCGTCATCTTGGTCGACACAATGTTGAAGGTAATGACATCCCTTTCCTCGACAAGTTGACGGTCGGACACGTTGTCATTCGTAAAACACGCACGTGTGATGCCCTGCTAGGCTGACGCAAGATCCAGATATCGTGGGCCGGCCGTCCATCTGCTGCTTCATCGAGTAGAGGTCACCTTTGAATGACACAAACAGCGGGGGTTGCTCAGGGTTGTTTCTGCTTAGACATGGAAGCTCTCGTGGCGTGTTACCTCAAGAGGAAAGTCAGGCGAGAGAACGTGGCCGCCATCCGGACATTATTCATAAGACGAGCGGCGGGTAAGCCTTCAGTCCTGCGGTGTGCAGCCTCCACATCATTATTCATCCCAAATCATGCACTTGCCGAGCCCGCCTGCTGTACTGCCACCTCGAAATGGCACTCAATGGCCGTGCATCCATCACGCTAAATGTATATAATGGGCTGCAATGAGACCGTCGGCGGTGTCGCTTTTTGCGTGATACATGACAACCATTTACAGATTGCGTTCAATTAGTTTTGATGATTTAGAATTGAAGAAAATCCCAATACAATCACAAAACGAGGCAATCAATTAGAAGACCAAACCATTTATGAAAGCGACAAGAAAACTGGCTCAGCATTAATCCCATAAACGCTTTGACGCCGCCGAGGGAAAACGGAACAAAGGACACTATACTCTCAGATCCTCAAGTGGGAAGCTGGTGATACAAAAGCTCTCGGGTGGAAAGTCAGAAGTGATTTAGGATTATTGAAAAACTGAGCATTGCTGTCGGCTATAAACCTATTCAATTGACGAGGGTGTTTGCTGGGGAATATCCAACACTCCACACACACACACACACACACACACACACACACACACACACACACACACACACGAGGGACAGCAGAGCACGCCACCAGCCACCAAGGAATTCATCAGATATGGTCGCCTCGCCCTTGTTTCCAGGGTATCTAGTGGAGCGAATCGAGTGTAAAGGCGCTAAACCCGAACTTAATTAACAATACTTAAAGCAATGTTAGGCTCGACCTCACTCCCACCCTCTTAAGTCTTCCCAGAGTAAAATTGCAATGATTCAGGTGTTGCTTACTGTGTTGTGCTCAATGTAAGTTTAATATTGAGAGAGAGAAAGAAAAAAACATCAGCCAGCAAGACAGACAGAAGGATGTATATAAATAGACAGAAACACAGACAAAGACACAACCAGGAAAATGGAGAATAGTTTAAAGAAATATATCCTGGAGGAACGAAGAGAAGAGAAGAGGAAAGGAAAGAAAGAGAAGAGGAAAGGAGAAGAGAGGAGAGGAAAGGAGAAGAGAGGGTTGTGGAATAGTGAAGGGTATAATGTGAAGCATATGAGAGCGAGGTGAGTGCAAAAAGTGGATTGAAGAGCAGTGGATGAAGGAAGCGGAAGTGCATTGAGGAATACAGAATAACGGTGAGCAATACAAACAAAACATAGCAAAGAAAGAGAGAAAAGCATGCAAGAAATACGGGAGTTAAAAGGAATAAAGAATAAAGAAAGACATGGAGATAGAGATAGAAATAAAGATAGAGAGAACAAAGTGAAGTCTTAGAGGATATAGAAATTACATCACAAGACTGAAGGCGCTAGACACACATTCATAGAGAGAGAGAGAGAGAGAGAGAGAGAGAGAGAGAGAGAGAGAGAGAGAGAGAGAGAGAGAGAGAGAGAGAGAGAGAGAGAGAGAGAGAGAGAGAGAGAGAGACACAAACACACACACACACACAAAACACACAAATACATTACTATGATTGAGCAGCGAAAGGGAAAGAGGAGGCAGACAGTCGACTTAACACAGATTCAAAAGACACATGAAAGCGGCTTATGAAACAGGAAAAGGAGAGTGTGAACAGAGAGAGAGAGAGAGAGAGAGAGAGAGAGAGAGAGAGAGAGAGAGAGAGAGAGAGAGAGAGAGAGAGAGAGAGAGAGAGAGAGAGAGAGAGAGAGAGAGAGAGAGAGAGAGAGAGAGAGAGAGAGAGAGAGAGAGAGAGAGAGAGAGAGAGTCATATATAAGGTAAGGCACTCATTTTTCATAATACTCATCCTGGTTGGTCAAGAAGAGGATGCGTCAGGGTGAATCAGGGTGTGTCAAGGTGTGTTAGGGTGTGTCAGGGTGTCATCTCCAAGGAAAGTGACCTAGACGATGATAATAAAGAATAAAACGACAACGACAACCACACTAACCATACGACGATGATGACGACGACAACGACAACGACAAAAGACGACGACGACGAGCACAGCGAAAAGAAAGAAAGAAAAGAACACTTCCCACTCCCACGGACACGTCACAAAAAGTATACATTTCGCATCATTATCCGGTTGGGGAAAAAATTAACATTCATGGTATGGTAATTGAAATGTTGATGCTATAACATAATTACTGCCAAGCCGAGGCGGGAGGAGGGGTGAAGGGGCGGGAGGAAGGGCCCGGGAAGGAGGGGGAGAGTAGGGAAGAGGATAGGAAATGGGAGCGGGAAGAGAAGAGAGTCAACTAGAATGGGAAGAGGTAGAAGGGAGGAGATAGGATAGATAGAAAGAGAAGATGAAGGTAGAAGAAGAAGAAGAGAGACGGGAAGAACGAGAAGAAACCCAGAAGAGAGGAGAAACGGGAAGAGATAACAGGAAAAAAAAGAGCCAGCGGAGGAGAGGGAAGAGAGGCAATGAAGGCGGGAGGAATAGGAGCGGGAAGAGGAAGGGGGGGGAGGGTGAGGTAGGTAACTGTAGGGGACTGGGAGCTCAATTGACGGACGGAAGTGTAATAAGGTTTAGTGTTACAAATCTATTTATTATGGAGCTGGTGGGTCAGGGCGAGAGCGAGACGAGAGAGAGAGAGAGAGAGAGAGAGAGAGAGAGAGAGAGAGAGAGAGAGAGAGAGAGAGAGAGAGAGAGAGAGAGAGAGAGAGAGAGATAGAGAGGGGGTGGGGTGGAAGAAGGGCATATAGAGGTCTCGAAATATCACTGGTGACATCTTGACTGTGAAGGCGTAAAATAATGTCGTAGATAAGACTCTGTTGACATTTGACAGCGATAACCTCGACCTTTGAGAGAGAGAGAGAGAGAGAGAGAGAGAGAGAGAGAGAGAGAGAGAGAGAGAGAGAGAGAGAGAGAGAGAGAGAGAGATTCGAATGCGTAGGAAAATGTTCTTTTAAGAGTAGAAATAAATTAATTAGCAAGAAACGATCCTCCTCCTCCTCCCTATCTTCTTCTTCTTCCTCCTCCTCCTCCTCCTGCATTTTCCTGTCCCGAGCTGTGATAAAATTAAAAGTTTTCTTCCCTAAAACAAACAAACAAACAAAAACAACGGACAGACGAGTTTTCCGGGATTAGGTTTCATTCACCTTTCTCTCTCTCTCTCTATGTAACATACATAAAATGATATATATATATATATATATATATATATATATATATATATATATATATATATATATATACATATAAATATACATACATGCATACATCAATACACACATACATACTTTCAAGGTTGCGTGAGCATCTCTTTGTTGTATTTGTACAATTTTTATATAATCACTTTTAACCTTTAGATTCTAAAGTCTGTCTGTCTGTCTCTCTCTCTCTCTCTCTCTCTCTCTCTCTCTCTCTCTCTCTCTCTCTCTCTCTCTCTCTCTCTCTCTCTCTCTCTCTCTCTCAAGATACAATGCTTTTAAAATTCATATCGCACTAGTTCTTCGTTTCTACATAATGGCACAAAAAGAACACACAATAATAATAATAATGATAGTAATAATAATAATAGTTATAATAGTAATAATAATAGTAATAATAATAATAATAATAATAATAATAATAATAATAATAATAATAATAATAATAATAGAAATAACAATAATTTTTCTTTCCTTTTTAATTCTCCTCTTCCTCCTTTTCCTCCGCCTCTTGCTGCTGCAGAAGTTATGACGCTAAGAGGGAGAGATAGACCTGCTAAGAGGAATATATGCAGTGCGTCGGTATTTATGACTTGAATCTCTCTTATTACACCAAGCGTGACCTTTGGGTGTGGTAAAATGTGACCCGCATTGACTTGATGAAGCTAAGAGTGACAACCCACAACACAAACAATGCTGGCGGCTCCTCCTCCTCCTCTCTTTGCTTCTTCCTTTGTATTCCTTCGTGTTCTTCTATCACTACTACCACACCTCCACCACCATCACCACCACCATCACCACCAAGGACAGAAGCATTATGTTAAGTCTAAAAGCTTATCCCCAAAACGCAGTCGTGCTAAATTCAACGCCTAACACTAGTCCTCCTCCCGCCACGTGCTGTAATTGGCGGCCAGTAACATGATAACTCTGGAAAAAATGGTAATGTTTAGACCAGCGATGCACACGATGCCACGAGGAAGTAAAAGTGTATGTGTGCGTGTGTGTGTGTGTGCGCGTGTGTGTGTGTGTGCTCGTATTCTTTTGCCTTATTCAGCGACAGTCCTTTTTTTTCTTCTTCTTTGGTAAGGTTTAAGACGCACGTACTTGGTGTCTTTTTATTGATGGCTGCAAAAGGGCAACAAAAGCCTTCCTTCAAAAAGACGTGACTCAACCTCACGTATACCCCTACTTGCACACCTTCCTTCCCTTGACACCAACGCAATAATAATAATCGACACAACTGTTATTATTGAAACTTTGAAACAATAGACGGCACAGCAAGCCTCGCCGCGCACACACAATTCCCTGATCGCTTATGCACCCAACAAAAAATTATCTCCCGAAGTAATGCCCTCAATCTCATTAATTTAGGACGAAGAGGATTGAATTCCAATATTTCAAGCGACGGGTGACGGGCGGCCTTTGAGCTACAGTCACTGAGAGGACGCGATGTTCAGCCTTTAGTACGTGAGGTGACGCTGACGGGAACCTTTGCTGATGAGACCAATAACCTTACGTGGCACTCACAAAACCTTCCAGACCAACCCAGTAACCTTCCAGACACGGACAGACAACTCCAACTGCATTATAGTGAGTGAGGCTACATTTATTAGTATTCTATTTATCCATACAACGAGGCATCAGGAAATACAATACCTAACTGTTTATAATGGAAGCGTAAATCTGTGTATTTGTATAATTGGTATAACTTATATTCTCTGTTGAACTTAAATATAAAAAAAAGGGTTTAAAGTCTTTATTCTCTCATTGTATTGCGACTGTTGTGAGATTTTGATTCGAGCGATTGACTGACTGACTGACTGACTGACTGACTGATTGACTGACTGACTGACTGACTGAAAGGCTAACCAACTAAAAAGTAGATTTACTATGTACTAATATATATTCACGTACTTAGTGTAGTGTTGAGAGAGAGAGAGAGAGAGAGAGAGAGAGAGAGAGAGAGAGAGAGAGAGAGAGAGAGAGAGAGAGAGAGAGAGAGAGAGAGAGAGAGAGAGAGAGAGAGAGAGAAACTGAATGGAACAATGAATCTGAATAAGCAATGATATTAATTAATAATCAAATAAAGAATTACCAGCAATGGACGGTCTTCAAAAAAGAAAGAACTGCATTATGAAACACATTGAAACAGTTTGTAATAATGAATATGTCACCGCCAACACTTACAGTCCCAGAGAGTAGCAGTAATAGTAGCAGTAGTAGTAGTAGTAGTAATAGTAGTAGTAGTAGTAGTAGTAGTAGTAGTAGTATAGTAATAATAATAATAATAGCTGTATATAATTTTTTTTCTCTCTCTAGTCTCTGTTCTTTGCCCTTCCCTTCTTCCCTATTCATATATATTCACTAACCTTCCTCCCTCTCTCCATTCCCTATCATCTCTCCCTTTCTCCTTCCCTCCTATTTTCTTCTCCCTCATCATCTCTCTCTCTTTACTACCACTATCACCATCATCCTTCTCTCTCTTCCTTCATTTCCCTCCCTTTCCTCCCTCTTCCCCCCACCCACCCTCCGCCCACAAGACTTAGACACCATTACCACCACCCACCGCCCACCGCCCACCGCCCACCACCCCCACAACACCAAGGGAAGCGAATGGCCAGTTGTGACGCGAAGTAAAGCGTCTTGCAGCGGATTTATGCCTCAAAATCCGCTTCGAAGGGATTAATTCGCCGCTGTATTATGCGAAGGCCTCAATACAGCCGGTCACCATCAAGCGCGACACAAACTAGTTCCTTTTGGCGTTCCGCGGGACACCGATGAATGCGTAAAAACAGAAGAGGATGGAAAGTCAATTGGAATGGAATCACACGAATAAATCAAGTCTGGGAATAGTATAATAAATAAGAGAACAGAGATGATTAAATTTTGGTGGTGAGTGTTCTCGTGTGTTTATTGTTATTGTTATCATTACTTTATTTTTATTTTGTTTTGTTTTATACATATATATAGAGATTCAAGTCCTAAGTTTATGATAAATAATATAATCCCCCCCAGAGTTTCCTTTTTAATGGAAGTAAAGTGGGTGTGAATCCATTAAAATCAAAGTTAATAATTCTAAAACTGTCCTCCTATCCTCTCTCTCCATCCCTCCTTCCTTCAAACCATCTAAAGAATCTCATATTTTCTTCCCTCCTCCTTCACACGTAGCCCCGTGGAGACATAAAATTAGCCTGTACGTGATAAAGTGACTTAGCGTTCCCGTCATTACACTTTGTTGGCTTCATAATAGTTGCCTCAGTGATAGAGTGGTCAGGGGACGGGAAGGATATACGAAGACGAGGCTTGGAAGTTTACAAGTAGGATTCCCTGGAAATTGGCTCGGTTATGGGACACTTGATGAAGGCTGACGCAGGCTGACGCAGGCTGACAAAGGCTGACGAAGGCTGACGAAGGTTTGTGTTCAGTATTGGGTTTGTAATGTCTGATAATGATGATGATGATTATACCAGTGACATTTTTTTTTAACATTATCACCGTTTGTTATGTAATGATATATTTTCTAACAGCACTTTTTTTTTTTATCCTTATCTTACGTTACCACTTTAAGACCACAGCTATAGTGGCGTCACTAAGTCAAGTCAATCACCAATCGAGTAATAACAATGATAGTAACGATGCTAACGATCTAATAGTCAACGCCTTCACCGTGTTTTATAATCTTTGGCGGTGTAGTCAGCGCGTCACCTTACCAGCTGTTCATTCTCCCCTGCGGCTGGTCAATAAATGGGTACCTTGGAAACCCAGCGAAGGTAAACTAAGGTGACTCGGTTGTCTTGTATCGGCCTGTGTTGTGGGTGTGCGGGCGTCGCTGCCTCACCTCCACACACTGGCTCCAAGGCGACGGACAGCGGACAGCGGAACGCACCCTGTGATCGAGTGTCCCTGATGAGTATGTATATGTTTATCCTTTGGCGTGACTGTGTGAATGTTAATACGTTTTAGAATACATACATACACACACACACACACACACACACACACACACACACACACACACACACACACACACAGTACTAGTGGAAAGAGAAAGGCTTGGTCCATAACAGCAGCAGCAGCAGCAGCAGTAGCAGAGGCAGCGGTATAGCAGCAGTAGCGACGCGAGACACAAAACAATATTCAATTATGGACCAAAACTAAGCTCATTAGGAATCCTGACCCCATTTGGAAGGACGAATATTCTATAACGTGAATATTATGTCCCCTAATTGGGCCCATAAAGTGAATACAAATGGTAACCGGACTCGAACGAAGCAAAGCTGACATTATGCGCCAAGACTCCTCGGGTTGTGTTGAGGCGAGTCCGTCGTTAACTCAGGGTGGCGTACTGGTGATATTTTCTATACCCTTTTCTCTTTCCTTGATGTTAGTTAGCGGAGAGTACATAGAAACACTACTAGTAATAATAATAATAAAAAATAATAGTAGAGTATATCGTCTTAAATTTTAGCGAGTGTATGGTATTTGCTAGTGTGTGGGCGGGCGTGTGGGCGTGTCGTGGGAAACAGGCGGGGCTTTAGGAATGGGCGTGGCTGCCAAAAAGTTACCGGGCGAGGAGAGGCACGCAGGGAGGGGCAAGGAGAGGCGTGGGCGGGGCAGTTATGGGTGGCGGAGGTGTGGGTTGAAGGAGAGGCGGTGGAGATACGTGCAAGACCTAAGGTGACGCCCCCAGCCCCGCCCGGAGGAGTGGAGAAGAAAGAGGAAGACGGAGGGAAGGAGGGAGGGAAGGAGGGAGAGGACAGGTGGAGGTGACAGGTGAGGCGGTTAGAAATTACCTCCCTGGTTTTTTTTTCTTTTTTTTGTCCCTTTTTTCTTTAACGTTTTCATCTGCAGTTTTTAGTGTTAGTGGAATTCTGGTTTTGTTTGATTTTGCTCTCTCTCTCTCTCTCTCTCTCTCTCTTCCTCCCTCTCTCTTTTTCTTTAGTTTTTTTTCTTTCTCATATACTATAAATTTGGTCTAAGAATATACACATTTAATAACACATACATTAATACTTAACATTCCTCCTCCTCTTCCTCCTCCTCCTCCTTCCTATAAGTACTTCCTCCTCTTCCCTTTTGACATTGCCTTCCTTCCTACCTCCTCCTCCTCCTCCTTCCTACCACCTCTTCCTTCTCTTCCTTTTCCTCTACCAGACCTTCCTTCCTACATCGAATAGCAGAGGATGATAATGACATATTCAAGTAAACTCTCTCTCTCTCTCTCTCTCTCTCTCTCTCTCTCTCTCTCTCTCTCTCTCTCTCTCTCTCTCTCTCTCTCTCTCTCTCTCTCTCTCTCAGATTATACACAAGGGCGGTGGTAAATTTAAAACAGCCATCGAGTTCTCCGCTTGAAGGGGAAAATTGGCGGCGAATCCTCCATGATGGGATAATTGGAGTCATTACGAGCATCTCTATTAACTGGGGTCCTTAAGTGGCGAGAGAGAGAGAGAGAGAGAGAGAGAGAGAGAGAGAGAGAGAGAGAGAGAGAGAGAGAGAGAGAGAGAGAGAGATGAATAGAAACAAACTTGAGTTAACCTGTTCACTAGTCAAGTTTTTATTCATTAATCTGCTTATCAATTCAGCAGATAATCACGTGGTACACATTCTCTCTCTCTCTCTCTCTCTCTCTCTCTCTCTCTCTCTCTCTCTCTCTCTCTCTCTCTCTCTCTCTCTCTCTCTCTCTCTCTCACGGAACTCAGCATATTGAACGTAGGAATAAGTTCAAGTCCAACATCCTCTCGTTACATCAACCTTCTTAGAAATGTGAAAGTCAAAAAGTTTTATTGTTGTCTGTGAGGAGTTAAATTTTTTCTCTCTTTCGTTATTTCTCTCGCGTTTTTTACTACTTCCACTTGAAGGTCATGAAACTATACTTTTATTTGACCTAGTATTTCTTTCTTTAGTGTATATATTGGTTTTTTTTTTATGTTTCCTTAATTTCTTTCTAAATGCCAGTGGAGAAAGTTCTATAGGAGGAAGGAAGGGAGTATGAAAGGAAGGAAGGAAGGAAGGAAGGAAGGAAGGAAGGAAGGAAGGAAGGAAGGATGGACAAAATTAAACACTAAAGGAATTCAATATTCTTCACCTCCATTAAAAAAAAAAAAAGCTAGATGATGGTAGTATACATTTTTTTCAGAAGTAATGGAAGTTTAGTTATTTGATGAGAGAGAAAAGGTCAGGGTTAGAAACACACACACACACACACACACACACACACACACACACACACACACACACACACACACACACACACAGTTCTTTGTTCTCGATACAGATGCATTTATAGTCTCGAATAAAAATAAGAAAATAGATAAAAATAATAACTAAAGAAATATTTACTAAACAGATTGACTTAGGTAATAAAAAAAATAAGGAAAGTGAAAGCAATAATGTGATATAAGATAAAATAAAGATAAAAATAGATAAAAAACAGAGAAAAGAAGCAGTTTAAATCGTAACATCACGTGATATTTAAAGAGAGAGAGAAAAAAAAACATATTAAGAAACACAAAAGGATAGAGAGCAATCTTAATAAAAAAAATATATAAAAAAAACGAAAACAATATAACTAATAACTATTCAT
>JAPQNM010000008.1:9427219-9432219 GCA_029783475.1 Metacarcinus magister
AACAGGATGCTGAAAAAGACTCCAATTCACGTCCTTTCTGTCCGTCCGTGCAGGTAAAGGTGTCGAGGCGAAGAAAGGTGAAGTAGATGTAAGAGGTGAGAGAGAATGTGAAGGATGAGGAAGGTGGCTAAGGAGACAAAATAAGATGTGAAGAAAGATGGAGATAAAGAAACAATTAAATGACTCAGAAAGCAAAAACAAACATTCAATAAAAGAGAAATGTAAGGATATGATCAAAAAAAGTTTAGTAGACGAACAAAATAAAAGACAAAGGGTAAGGGATGTGATAACTAGGAGGATGTAGGAAGGGGAAGAGGAGGGTGGTGTTTCTAGGAGGTAAAGGAGGTGAAGGGGAAAGGGGATGAGTGTCAAAGGGGTGTGAGTTTAAGGGGAAAAGGCAGAGTGAGGAGAGGGGAGGCGCGTCAGGGAAAGGGTAGCATACAGTAGGAAGGAAAAATGAAGATCGTG
This sequence comes from Metacarcinus magister, assembly GCA_029783475.1. NCBI lineage: Eukaryota > Metazoa > Arthropoda > Malacostraca > Decapoda > Cancridae > Metacarcinus > Metacarcinus magister. The sequence continues at coordinate 9,427,688 of JAPQNM010000008.1, forward strand.
CACAGTATTTCAGACCAGAGACGAGAGAGAGAGAGAGAGAGAGAGAGAGAGAGAGAGAGAGAGAGAGAGAGAGAGAGAGAGAGAGAGAGAGAGAGAGAGAGTGATGATAATAATAATATACTCACTATCAACAACAACAAAACAACCAAAATAATTCTCTCTCTCTCTCTCTCTCTCTCTCTCTCTCTCTCTGCTCCATTTCCTCTTTCGTCTCAACTATTTTTCTCCCTTCCAGTCTCCCCTCATCGTTTTCCCTCCTCCCCCCTTCTCTCTCTCTCTCTCTCTCTCTCTCTCTCTCTCTCTCTCTCTCTCTCTCTCTCTCTCTCTCTCTCTCTCTCTCTCTCTCTCTCCCCATTTGGTTACCTCTCCCTAGATTTTATTTTTCCTCTCCTCCCTCTCCCTCTTCTTTCCTTTCTCCTTTCATCTCCCATCCACAGTTTTTTTTCTCTCTCCTTCTTCTCTGTTCATTTCTTTTCACATTTCCTCTTTATTGTATTAATTGATTTTTCTTTATTTATTTTCGTTTATATTCTTTCCTCTTTTCTTATTTCCTACTCTTACTTTCTATTTCCTCTTCTTCTTCCTTCTTCGGTATTTATATAATTATCATGTGTTTATATATTCCCTTCTTTATTTTCCCACATTCTATAGTTTTCTTTTTTTTCCATGTCCTTCAAATCCTCTTTACATTTCCAGATAATCTTTTTTTTTCTATTCCAAATTTTCTGAATCCTCCCCTAACCCTCTTCTATCTATCCATCCTTCCTTCTTTTCCTCCTTCCTTCCTTCCTTCCTTCCTTCCTTCCCACATTAATTAATTCATTTACACATTCATTACTTTATCCATCTCTCCCTTTCATAAGTTTTTCATTTCCTATTTCTCCTTCCTCTTCCTCCTCCTCCTCTCTTTTTACCTTCCATTTTTATTATAGTTAATCATCCAAGGCTTTAGATTTACTTAGCTAGTTAGTGAGAGAGAGAGTGAGAGAGAAAGAGAGTGTGTGGAGGGATATCATGAAACACTGGGCATAAATCTCACTCTCTCTCTATCTCTCTCTCTCTCTCTCTCTCTCTCTCTCTCTCTCTCTCTCTCTCTCTCTCTCTCTCTCTCTCTCTCTCAAACCCTCGCCCTCCAAACCAGCCACGATAGAAGAGTAAATTCGGGAGCAAAATTATTACCTTTCAGATTTTCACGTTAAAAGAAGTAAAAAAAAAAATAAATAAGTGAAGAAGCAGAGAAGTGCTACACTGAGAGGGCGCACCAGACACACACACAGACACACACACACACACACACACACACACAGACACACACACACACACACACACACACACACACGCACACACACACATTCTGCTTTCCCTTTCATTATTCAAATTTCGGAAAGTATAAAGGTTTTTTATTTCTTTTTTTCGTAGTAGTTAATCTGTAAAGGAATGAGTGATATTGACATATCTCTCTATCTCTCTCTCTCTCTCTCTCTCTCTCTCTCTCTCTCTCTCTCTCTCTCTCTCTCTCTCTCTCTCTCCATGATGTATGCTTCTGACAACACAATGAATGTATAAACAAACAAACACGTAAACAAACAAACAAACAAACAGAAAACCACAACACCACTACAATGGGGTGACGTGGGCGTTTTTAGTAGAAGAAGAAGGACAAGGACAAGGACAAGGAGGAGGAGGAGGAGGAGGAGGAGGAGGAGGAGGAGGAGGAGGAGGAGGAGGAGGGAGGTTAGTGCGTGCAAGAATGCAAGGTGTAATGAGACCTGAGCTTTATAATCCCACTTCCCGCCACCACGACACTCACGCTAAAATTGACCACGACTGACAGGACTCTGGAGGGTGCGGGGATCACAGGTTAGCGGAGGGTTGAGGGGCACTCTGAGGTTTTATTCTAGTGACCCGATAGGCCTTCAAGACGGGAGGTTGGGAGGTGATACGTGCGAGGTGACTTATTGGTTTATATCAGGTCAGGGGGACGATTTGTTATGGTTAAGATATTATTTGTTTGTGTGTAATAATAATGATAATAATAATAATAGTAATAATATTAGCATAACACACCCTTCACCACACTACCGCAAGCACACAACGCATCGCCTGCCATCAAGTTCACCCACAATGCTAATACAAAGATAATGTTTAGTAGCTTGACTCCGCGGTCCTACTGTCGGCGCTCCCAGCTCATCGCCGCTCCTGCCGGGCCGCCACGCCACGCCACCCCACGCCACGCTAAGCCCACCTCTATTCCTCTTTTACCAGCGGCCTTCACATTCCGAACCACCGAACTCAACTACTTGAAGGAAAGATGAAAGGAAGGAAGGATTGAAGACACACCGGAGGAATTTCAGCTTCAACGCGACCTTCAGAACTTCATTGGGAACATTTAGTTAAACGGTTTGCGCGCCGGATCCCAACAGTTTGCGTTATTTATATGTATGAAAGCTGCGTAATGTTTAAACTGGAAATAAAAGTTTACTTTCGCTCTGTTGAAACTTCAGTCTTTTTTGTGTTTTTTTTTAATCTCAACTTAGAACTTCGTCATGAACATTACTGTAAACGGTGTGTGCGTTTACAGTAATGTATGTATGCATGTATGTAAGTATATAAGTATGTATGTAGCATGTTGCAGTACACGATGAAGTTAAACATTACTTTTCGTTCAGTTGACTCTTGCTTTCTTATGCACAAAGCGCCTTTCAGACTTCACTAGAAATATTAATATAAATGGTTTGCGCTCTTGCTTCAAACGGTTTGCGCTGCATACATATATGTGTGAACCTCCTGCAGAGCTAAATCTCTCTCTCTCTCTCTCTCTCTCTCTCTCTCTCTCTCTCTCTCTCTCTCTCTCTCTCTCTCTCCCCGTTAAAACGTTCGTAACATAAAAAAAAGCGTCTCCAGTTATGTTAAAGTTTCACGTTCTTGTACTTCAAATGATTTGTGTTATGTATGTATGTATGTATGTATGTATGTATGTATGTATGTATGTATGTATGTAAGTATGAACGGGCTGTAAGGGTATGCATTATCCGCGCTTTGCTTAAACATTCATTGTCCTTATGGAGAAGGGAACAAGGGGAGGAATTATACTTCAAAGCAACTCAGTAATAAATTCTTAAAGTATGTATCTGTTGCAGAATTTGAGTCAACACTTTGTTAACTAATAAAGAATTCTGCTTCTGTTAAAACAATTTCACTTCTCCCTTCCGGCTGTCAATACGTCAGTCTGTCCATCTGTCTGTCTGCCTGCCTGCCTTCGTGCTTGTCTGTCTGTCTGTCTATTTTTCTTTTCTTCTACATGAAATATAACAAAAGAGGAATATAGGAGAGAGGAAAAGAAAATATATCCGCATACAAAAATTACTGACTTTCTAAATCCGGGAATTACTGGAAAGGCATTCACTGCTTTAACCAGTTTTTTTTCTCTATGTATAATCCCTCAGTAACCAACCATGGATTTAATTTTTTCTCCCGCGTTTCATCTCTCAACCTAATTATTCCCCTTTCATCTGTATTTCCCTATCCACACTTACGCACCTACACACAGCGGCCGCACATTAGCTATTGCCACGCTCTATAATCTGGCCGCCGCAATCAGCCCTTCCCCATAAAGGCTCAATAGGTTATCCTCATCACCACACCGAAAGAATGCGCGGAATCTCCTCATTTTCACGTTCCCTCAAAAGCCGCTTCTGTGAGTGAGTGAACAGAGAAAAGAACATAGACAGTAATGATAGTGGTAATGATAGAGAGAGAGAGAGAAAGAGAGAAAGAGAGAGAGAGAGAGAGAGAGAGAGAGAGAGAGAGAGAGAGAGAGAGAGAGAGAGAGAGAGAGAGAGAGAAGAATTCCCTTCGTCTCCTGGGGTCCACGAGGATGAGTTTCCATCAACAGAAATCAAAGGAAAAACAATAACAACACACAATAACCCCCGTGTTTTCTTCCTACAATTTCCTCTCCCTCTTAATTCTTTCCGTCACCGCCTCCGTCTCCCACCACCTCCGGCGTTCAAGTCTCCATCAGAATCCATTTTCTCCTCTCGTCCTGCCTTCTCTTACACAACACGAGGGGCTGCCGCTGTAAGCTAGGCGTGAGGTGTGCAATGCGGGGAGGTGAAGGCCCGGCAGACGGAGGGAGTTCACGTAAGTCTGGGGTCATCGGCGTGTCTTGCCAGCGCTGATGTCCCTTCACCGCCAAACCTTAAAATTTCACGTTTAATCATCGAAGAAAAGGATGAATGTGTACGTGAGGATCAGTGTGGGTCCTGTTGAAGGTTCTACACCCACGTGGCAGCCGCTGGGTCGCTGCTGTGGTCGGTAAATGTGAGTTTAACGTCCCGTCCCCGCCGCCGGCTGAGGTTGAATTCAAGAGCAGACAGACGCGCGCTGGTTCAGAAATCCACCTTCTGCTTTAACTTTCACAGCGCTCAAGTTTGTGCATTTTAACCAATACGCTGATGAGTCTCACATCCTAGTGACTTTTTTTTTTTTTATACCCAGTCTGTGTTTTTTCAAGGTTGGCGAGTGAGATG
>JAPQNM010000008.1:9444719-9469719 GCA_029783475.1 Metacarcinus magister
GCTTAGAACATTCCTCTTCTCTATTCTCCGCCACGTAGATTAACCTTCGCACTTCGTAATAAGACATTAGAGGTACAGGAGTTGTTTCAGTGTTTTGGTATATTTAGTGTTATCGTTACCTAGTCGTGTTGAAAGCCAGGCTAAATGGTACCTGGGTTTCCTTGCAATTGCTTTCACTGACTGCCTTTCTACATCTTTATCTGACCTTTTCTCTCTCTCTCATTCTTTACGTAATCCTATTGTTAATCCTTCATCCTTTTGTTATTCTATTTCATTCTTTTTCTGTCTATCTCTTCTGCGATTTTTCTCTTCGTCTTTTCAATTTTATTTTTTCGATGCTGAGTCGTGTTTTGTTTATGATTTTCGACTGTTTCTGATTTTTTCAATTGCATTTAATATTCCCTTATATATTTTTTCACGTCTTCTACCGCATCCTACATTTCATCTATTATTCCTTTATTATAGTTTATTCCTTCTCCTCTGTTCTTTCCTTTGCATATATATGTTCACCCTTATTCACCTTCACCTTTCCTTTATGTCTTTCATCATTCCTTTATCTCCTCACATCTCCATCTCTCATCTCCATCTTCCCTCCTATGATCTGGACTCCCTCACATCTCCTCACCTTCCTTAATTTCCTCTCCCTCATAACTTTATACTCTATTCTACCCACATTTCCTGACACGATCTCAACTCTCTCTCCCTCTCATTGCCTTTTCCCTCTTTCTCTCTCTCTCTCTCTCTTTCTCTCTCTCTCTCTATCCCTTCTCCTCTTTCCCCTTCGCTCATTCTCTTCCACAAAGTTACTCAAATCCACCTACTGTCTCCCCTTCCCCTTCCCCTTTCTCTTCCCCTTCTTCACATTCCCCTCTATCTTTCCCCTCACCTGCTCCTCACAGTCTCTCCGGTTCTCACGCCTCTCTTTATCTCTCTCTCTCTCTCTCTCTCTCTCTCTCTCTCTCTCTCTCTCTCTCTCTCTCTCTCTCTCTCTCTCTCTCTCTCTCTCTAGCCTACCTACAGCGAAAGAGAGAGAGAGAGAGAGAGAGAGAGAGAGAGAGAGAGAGAGAGAGAGAGAGAGAGAGAGAGAGAGAGAGAGAGAGAGAGAGAGAGAGAGAGAGTGTGTGTGTGTGTGTAGGAGGAAATAATCAATAATCACTAAATATGATTCAGTAATTCCCCTTCTCATAGTATTATTGATGTGATTTTTGGTGATGGTAATTAATAAGGATAATAATGATGATAATGATAATACATAATCATCATCATCATCATCATCATCATCATCATCATCATCATCATCATCATCATTACGTAGAAGAAGAAGAAGAGAAATGAAGAAGAAGACGCTGAAGATAATAATAATAATAATAATAATAATGAAAAAAATAATGACTACAAAAACAAATACGAAATACCACCACCACCACCACCACCACCACCACCACCACCACCACCACCAGAAAAGAACCAATCACAATGAGGTATGGAGGTCCTTCAGGGAAATTGATTGGCGGGCGAGGTGTGACGTGACGCAAGGAGAGAGTGAATGGCAGACTGACGAGGGAGACGCGGGCTGGAGGAACACGCGACCACGAGAATGAGATGAGCACGTCCGAACTTGTGTGTGAGAGAGAGAGAGAGAGAGAGAGAGAGAGAGAGAGAGAGAGAGAGAGAGAGAGAGAGAGAGAGAGAGCAAAAAGAAAGAGATAGATAGATAGAGTGTGTGATAAAAAAAATAATATGACTGTTCTTATGAGTATTTCTATAGGAGGAGGAGGAGGAGGAGGAGGAGGAGGAGGAGGAGGAGGAGGAGGAGGAGGAGGAGGAGGAGGAGGAGGAGGAGGAGGCCAGGTGAGCTCCGCAATTTTCAGGTAACACAGGTAACACGAAGCCAGGTCGAAGCACGGGGTCGGAACACACGGTGAGGCAGGTACAGGTGATAGCAGGTGAGGAGGCTCCTATGCCCTGCCTCACCGCATTACCTCCCCTGACGTCATTATCAATCTCCTCTACTTAGCGAGGCCAAGATCTTTTTCCTGGGTCGAGGAGCGCATATATCACACCCCTAACCCCCGATCTGCTGCTTTTTTTTCTTTCTTTTTTTAACCTTCCACTCGCTTTGGGAGTAAATATGAGGATAAAGCAAAGGAGTGAAGGTAAAAAACTTATTACTGAGATAACACCTGATTGTCTCCCCTCGCTCAGGTAAAGGAAGGAGGGAGGAGGAAGGAGGAAGGAGGAGGAGGAGGAGAGAGGCTTCACCTGATGCTAGTAATTATCCTCACCTGAGAGGTAGAAAAATGAGCCTCGTTAGCCTTAATTAATGCGGAGAACAATGTGATGAGGCTCTAATCACTAGGACTGATTTAAGTAATGAGAAGATATGAAGGCAGCGATTAATAAACAAGAGCGACATTGTTACTAACGAAAAATACTTGATTATGCTTTATTAATGTTACTGTCTCATTAATTACGCGTAGAAGAAGCATGGAGAGGAGGGATGGAGTAGGTAAAGGAAGAAAGGAAAAAGAGGAGGAGGAGGAGGAGGAGGAGGAGGAGGAGGAGGAAGAGGAGAAGAGAAGCACTACTCTGTTTCTGTGTCACCATCCTTCCTTCAAGACAACAAGAGAGCAAACCACGCTGGAAAATTAATCCTTGAGACAAAGATCTTTAAGACAAAGGAACGTTTTAACCTCGAGAGAGTATCCTGCCCTTCCAGCCTCCAAGGGGACCACCTCGGAGGAGCTCAAGGGAGGCTACTTCTCTCTCTCTCACTCCCTCCCTCTTTCCTCTCCCTGCCTCCCTCCTTCTGCCTCTTGGGAGGAAAGAACGGTGGTGAGAGTTGAGGAAACATTTTGTAGACAAGGGAACTCCAGTGACTGTTTACTGTTTACATATCTCTCTCTCTCTCTCTCTCTCTCTCTCTCTCTCTCTCTCTCTCTCTCTCTCTCTCTCTCTCTCTCTCTCTCTCTCTCTCTCTAAATCAAGCATAGTATATCTTTAAATGTCTCTCTAAACCTATATGTACCACAAGGAACGCTCTAACATAATGACCTTTATGAATACCACGTCGTTTAAGTGCATATCAGTCACTTCTTGTCACTTGAATGCATAAAAACGTTACCACTATTCATATTTCTTAACCTTTATCTATGTCACTTCAATGCATAATATTAACTTCTCTTCAAATTCACGTTTCTACGATGGCGTTATTAAGTCCAGAAAGCTGCTAGACTTCAGCATTATATTTTTGATTTTTTCTTGCAGTTTTTTCCTCTCTTTCCGTTATTTTATCCCTAAAGGCCGACAAACACTACCCTCCAGCGCACGCCTCCGCTCCTCCCCGCCCCTCCACGACCACATCAACGCAGGAAAAAAGGTGTTAAAACTTTATATTTACGCGTTTTACCACACACACACCTATATTTTTTTGTCTTCGTTTTTATTTGTTTATCCCCGAAAGAATGACAACTACTATCCCGCGCCCCTCTTGCAGCCGCCGCCGGGGAGCTAATGGTGGATAATGAACACTTTCCTTCTAGCTAAGCGATTACTCCGCCGTGTTAGCATAGGTTTTATTAATGTCATTACTGGGACCTCGGCTTCATTTTGCCTCATTACCGACGCTGAGGTGTGGGCGGGAGAGTGTACAAGGGAGGAACACCTGACTGCGAGTATGAAATCTTCCCTCTGTCATACTTTATACTACTACTGCAACCACCACCACCACCACCGCCACCAACTCCGCCACTGGGATCCTGGACAGCCCCAAACAATCAACAAATAGCCTCACGTCACCCCAGGGAAGGTCGTTGACTTTGTACAATTCATATTTTGTTCTATTAAAACGTTCCTTCTCGCCTTTGTCTCCCGGCAGCACACGCCCCGCCCAAGGGACACCCATTACCGAGCTGCTGGAGGTCGCCGCTCCCTTAACGCCACACCTCTGCTAGTCTCCCATTAACCTTCCTTGAGCCTCATCACCAATTAGTTAGATTTCCCCCATTATCATGTTACTTAATTGGGGTTTAATTTCTACACCCATTAACTTATTTTTCATTTAGTACGATTTAAGTGTTCCATTAACGTTGCCATTAATAATCTCATTCATTGTTTAATTACTTCCCATTAATACGCTTCTTAGAGATCCACTGACTTTAAACCCATTAATTCCTTCCAGCTAACACGCTCACTGACTTAACTTGACTTCATTAACTCCCTTTACTGAGAACCCATTAACCATACCACTGCCCCATTAATATCTTCAACAACACCACAGCTCAGTTACGGCATCCCATTAGTCCCCATTAACATAACAATTATGAGAGAGAGAGAACATGAAAAAAAGTCACCAAAAGTATGCAAATCGTAACATTATACATTTCCATCTCTATTACCACTTCCCTAATTCACTTGATCTTCATTTTTACATCACATTCATTACATTGATATAAACGCGAAGGGAAGACAAATATATTATACTTCTCAATGGCAGAACACCAAGCCACGAGAGCGAGCCTTGTATACGGTACCAGCTTAATAGTTGAAGTAAATAGACCCAGCTTGAATGGTAGAGTAGAAAAAATATACATACATACATACAGCCTTCAAACAACAGCAGCCATCCATTGGTCAGCCTTCAATAGGAGTGAATGTGATTGGGTAGAAAAAAAAAATTCTTATATCAGCAAACATTACATTACCGGATGCAAGCTCAGCCCTCATTGGTTCGTTCTTTTGATCTTGTATGAATGCTTGCCCATGATTGGTTCTCTAATTAATACCAACTGAAGATCATATACAAACCACTGCTAATTACCTCTCTCTCTCTCTCTCTCTCTCTCTCTCTCTCTCTCTCTCTCTCTCTCTCTCTCTCTCTCTCTCTCTCAAAGCTTACCCACGGATGGTAACATTTTTTTTTTCTTTCTTTCTTTCCTCCCCTCGACAGAAATGCGCGAGTGATTGGCAAGACTTCTTTTTATCCCTCTCCTCCCCAGTCCCACGCCACCCTCACTTCTCTCTCTCTCTCTCTCTCTCTCTCTCTCTCTCTCTCTCTCTCTCTCTCTCTCTCTGTGGAAATTCGCTTAACGATGTTCATGTATTCTGTGTGTGGTTCGTGTTTGCGAATCGGCGGGAGAAGAAGAGGAGGAGGAGAAAGAAGAGTAGGAGGAGGAGGAGGAAGAGGAGGAGGAGGAGGAGGAGGAAGAGGAGGAGGAAGAAGAGTAGTGGTAAGTATTGCTTTCACATTCTTCAAAACCATTCGAAATATCACATAAGTTAATGAATTATATAATATCATTAATTCCTTCTGTTATTTTCTATCCTCCTTTTCCCTTCTTTCTTCTCCCCTTTTCTCCTGCCTTAGCTATTTTTCCTTTTCTTGCCTCAATCCCTTTTCCTCCTTTCTTCCCCATTTTCCTTGTCGCCCGTCTTTCCTCCCTACCTCCTCCTCCATCCTCCTCCTCCTCCTCCTCCTCCTCCTCCTCCCGGGTGACTGGGTATTCAGCTGAAGTTTCAGGCCCTAGGCAGTGATTTAATGAAATTTGTTAGCGACTGTCAAAGCTTGTTTAGTTCCCAAAGCGACTCCCCCTTCCTGTCAGCCTTGTACGTCTCTCTTTCTTCTCTCTCTCTCTCTCTCTCTCTCTCTCTCTCTCTCTCTCTCTCTCTCTCTCTCTCTCTCTCTCTCTCTCTTTCATTCACATACCTCGTTTACCCTACTAAAAATACACATTAAGAGCCACACAAGAGCCTCCCCTTTCCCCTTCCTTTCCCCTCACACGCTGTTTCCTGCGGCGACGTGCTGTGGGCTGGGCGGGGAGGGGACGGGAGGGGAGGCGTGGGGAGGAAGGAAAAAAGTAGCCTCGTTATCCAGCACTTTTCGCCATCCGCTCCCCACCTACCCTCTCACACCCACACCCACACCCGTACCCACACACACAGCCACACACACAGCCACACACACACACACACACACACATACACACACCCTTATCGCGTCGCTTTTGATCAATCCCTGTCCCTCACCACGCTTGCCTCGCTGACAAAAGGTAAGTTTCTCTCTCTCTCTCTCTCTCTCTCTCTCTCTCTCTCTCTCTCTCTCTCTCTCTCTCTCTCTCTTCTTTAACTTTCTCATATTATTTACTAGTATTCTTTATCACTACTGCATAATCTATCATTACACCTCGTCCTCCTCCTCTCTTTCATCTCTTTTCTTTTTCTTTCTCATTCCTGCATCTCATCCTCCTCTATTTTAAATTCATATCGTTCTTCCTTCCTATTCTCTTCACGACTTTCGGCTTTTCCTATACAAGAATACTTCCTCCTCTTTCTCCTCCAACCATTTATCCTTCAACCTACTAATGCTTCGTAACATTCTACTTCCCTTGTGCTAAATGAGTACTTCTCTCTCTTGCTAGTTTTCCACTCCCTTCACCCCTTCCTCCTCCTCCTTCTCCTCCTCGCAGCAGTAGGCCGGCAGATCATATCATTAAGGCTGCACCAGAAGTTTGAGGCAGGAAGAGAGAGCAACTTAGATCATGTAATCAAAGTCAGGGGAGTTGGCACCCTCATTAAATATTTGCATATCATATTTTTCCTCTGATGAGTTTCTTAGGTTTTGAGCTAATGAGAGAGAGAGAGAGAGAGAGAGAGAGAGAGAGAGAGAGAGAGAGAGAGAGAGAGAGAGAGAGAGAGAGAGAGAGAGAGAGAGAGAGAGAGAGAGAGAGAGAGAGAGAGGGGGGGGGGAGGGGGGACTAGCAATGGAGGAAGGGCGGGATTGAGCAAAAGACTAAAATATGGAAGATGTGAAATTGGTTACATGATAATAATTATGATAATAGCGATAATGATACTATTGATAATAAGTAATAATAATAATGACAATAATGCTATTACTACTACTATTACTTCTACTACTACTACTACAAATAATAATAATAATAATAATAATAATAATAATAATGATAATAATTTTCGCTACAAAAGAAGAGGAGGAGGAGGAGGAGGTGTGGGACGGACGGAGGGACGGACGGAGAGGAACAGAACGATCATAAGGGAAAGGACGTTATCGGTGACTAATCTTTCCGCTGCTTCACACACTATTTTCCGTTTACTTACTTTTGGTTGAAAATTAATTATGGAGACTCCGAAGACGCGAGGGAAAATATTATGGAGAAGAAAAAAAGAAAATCCTGATGGAAGAAAAAAATATGTTAACGGTAACGAATAAAGACACCTTGAAGAAGAAAAGAGAGAGAGAGAGAGAGAGAGAGAGAGAGAGAGAGAGAGAGAGAGAGAGAGAGAGAGAGAGAGAGAGAGAGAGAGAGAGAGAGAGGAGGAGAGGTGTGGCCTGACGGTACACTGCGAGCGATCTGATGGAAAGTTTTCATTAAATTTCGAATATTTTTTTATTAGATACTTCCGATTTTTTCTCTTCTGAATTTTTGCTACGCGGGGGCGGCGGGAAGAAGAAGGGGGAGGAGGAGGAGGAATCGGAGGAAGGAAGGAGGAAAGGATGGAATAATGGGAGGGAGAAATTTGGAGACGCTTTCAAGTTCAACACAGACACACACACACACACACACACGCACACATACATGAATACAATTAATAATATTTACTCACCTATGAAAGAGATCGATGGACGAGGATTATTGAGGCCACACGATAGAGTATGAAAATTTCTCCGAAGCTGGTCTGGCCACGCTGCCGCCACCACCTGAACTTTTTCAAGAGGTAATTATTGGAGGGCAGCGTGGCGGTAAATTCGCCTCCCCTGTGAGGATACACTTAAGTGGAAAGCTTTGGCGGCGTCTCAGAGACCAGGGAAGTTGAGGTGGAGGTGGTGGTGGTGGTGGTGGTACAGGCTGTCATATTTCACCATTCTGCAGACGGTTAAAGGAGTAACTGAATTATTATCTAACTACATCTAGGCTGTTAAAGGAGTTACTAAATTATTCTCTAACTACTTCTAGACATTTAATTAAACGTTTATCCTTCCTAGCGGCAATCCATGAAGCTCTCCAGATAACATGTTTTACGGGTTTCAAAAGTATTTTTTTCTCATAACGCTTGTATGTAGTTTTCCCAAGTCACATTTTGTAAATACTTAAGATCATTGAGACGTGCATGGTGTTTTGTTGGTAGGTATTATATGAGACCTATAAATGGCGTGACTGGGAAGGAGTGGTGTGGTGTGGATGTCTAGATGAGGAAAGGAGGGATGTGCACTCCTAATGTCTCCTAGGATATAGAGGCATATGGATGGAAGGGGTTAAGGATGATGCAGGCAGTTGTGAAGGTAGGAATTTTTGTTATATATGCATGAGTATGTGTGTTTGCAACTGTAAATGAGGAAATATAATTGTGGTCTTTTAGGTAAGCCTCCCACCTCTAGAGTGACATCAATGTGTAAGAAAATGATAACTTAAGTTATAAAATCATTAAATTATTAGTTATTATTAAACAAGACGTGAACAATTACATTTTTATTGATGGTACAAGGTGACATGCAGAGCACAACTGGTGTCTGCTGCATGAGATTCACTTGTTTGAGTTGGCTTAGAATTGTGAGGTATTCCACCAGTGTTTCTCACACCCAGTGGTCACGCAACTTGGGGCTGATAGGGGCGGTGTGGACACCAGGTTTGCATTGCCTTATCAATGACAAACTTGCATAATAATATTGTTTAATCACATAGTTGGTGTTAGGAGTAGTGGCAGATATAGTTTTAAGTCCTCATCAGTTTCCGTGAATGAAAATTGTTATAACTGAACTACTACTGTCAAATTTCAAGGCAGTCATTCAAGAGAGCTATTCAGATATAAATAAAACCTTACAGGCAATGAGTACAGTGCTCCCTCCATTTTGCGTGAAATTGGTCGACATTGCAGGCCACAGAATTCGAATTTGCAAAATTGGAATCATTAACCTTATGGTGATTTTAGTCATATGTTTGCCCTTGTTTGTACACAAATACATGTAATTATACATCCTACAATAAAGAAAAATACAGAAAAACATAAACATCATCATTATCCATAAGAAAATTAATTTAAATGACCATTTTACTGTACCTGGGCTTGCAAAGATGGAGATTGGTCTCGGTCGCAAAATTGGAATATCGCAAAATCGGAACCCGCAAAATCGGAGGGAGCACTGTAATATAATATCTTTCTTACAGGCAATGAGTAATATAATATCCTTCTTCAACACAATTCAATCAACATGCTATTCTCTTCAGTAACTGTATAATATAATGCCCACATTGCTTGTTCGTATGTATATTATAAAAATAAACATAATGTCAATCTCTCGTAACTCCTGTAATGAGGAATATTGGTCTAAGGAATGAACCGAGGGTGTTTCAAGATTATGAAAACATTAGAAATTTCTACTCATAGGCCTAGGTTTGCCTACAAGACAATTCAATTATTATTCTCACTTGTAAATGAAGATGCACATCATGGCACTACAATTGGTATGTCTCTCAAATATCAACACAATACTTAATACTTATTTGGATGGAATATTTTCGTACTTGCTGAGACCCCAGGATTTTGAAAAGAGACCAAGGGTCCTGTACCAAACCCTTAATGATGCCCCTGGAATGAACAATAATACTGCTGCCAGAATAGCATCACAGTCAGTAATGAATGTGGGAATCTTACAAATTTTTGTCAGCAAATGGATGTAAAAGGTGATTAAATAATCCCTCTGAACTAGTTAATTAAAGACTATATAGTTCAGCTAGGGTTAACAAGAAAGCGCTACCTCTTCCTCCAGGACGCTGCCATGAGCCAGGATCAAACTCTCAACCTTTAGGTCACGAGCTGAGCACTGTACCACAGAGCCACCCGGCCCCCTACATCTTTGTATGTGATGCTGCTTTCATGATCACATTTATCAGCTGTGCACTCATATAGAAATGTACAGCTGCCTTCAGTCACTGACTGCAACATTAACACCTTCATGTATTGACAACCTATTTACATTTTTGGAAAACTAATGGTGTTGGAGAGAAAAAAGATAAAAACAAAAAAAAACCATGCCTTCCTACATCACTACAATGAAAAGAAAGCACACATCACACTCAACTACTACAAAAATTATATTATATGTCTACAAATGCAAAATATTATTTTTTTAATTACAAACATTCAGACCTCAATGGAACTTATTAAATCTTTAAAAAATTTAAGTAATATGATGCTACTAAAACTTTGTTTGGCAACAATAGCAATACTTACATCTGGTGTTATAATAATTAACCGTAACTTTCTGAAAGCATCAGAAGGTTTCAAACAAAAACAAAACTAAAAAAATACCAAGATCATATTGTAACAGACCTACTACACAATACACTGATTACTACTAAATAAATCAATGCATTCACTGAACATAATCTTACAAAACATCAATATTATGGTGGTAAAAATATGAATAATAACTGTTTTCATTAAGTTTTTATACAGCTCTTCCTTTTGCGCACAAGGCATCTAAGAAAGGGACTGAAGCAGAAATAGTAGTAGTAGTAGTAGTAGTAGTAGTAGTAGTAGTAGTAGTAGTAGTAGTAGTAGTAATAGTAGTAGTAGTAGCTGTAATATTTAATTTTTTTATATAGCAAGTCACATTTTCCATAATGAAAGGTGGCATATAATAATAATAATAATAATAATAATAATAATAATAATAATATAATAATAATAATAATAATAATAATAATAATATCAATAATAATAAATGAAAATAATAACAATATTAGAATAATAGAAATAAGTCACAGTTGTTAAGGCCATGCCAACACACAACCCTCACAGCACCACCTACCCACCAAACACATTGACTTTGCACTCCTACACCCAAGGGAAAAAATATTCATATATTATGTATATACATATATATAAAGATCAATGAAGAATAAAATACCAATCTCCAGGCTCAGAGATGGCTTCAGACACACACTCATGTCGCTAAACTCATCTTAAAAATAATCAACACAGCCATGGGAGCTAATCTATTCACACTTACACTCACATTCACACTTACACAAACATTCACACACACACCCACAGACAAACACAAACACACATATACACATGCTCACGTGGTTCAGCCTACAATACGGCAAGGCATGGGTTTCAACCCTGTTCAGGTCGCTGAGGATGTTTCACGACAGGGAGCGGTTACTGTCCCCTTGAGTGAGGGGATGGGGGTGTGTGATGTGTGAGAGGTCTCATCCATAGATCCGTCTCTATGAGCTTTGAGCTCATTCTGGGAGGGTAATGGCAGACGATCATGAGTCCAGCACGCACACTCTCACACACACACACACACGCACACACAGTTCCTCCACCTCAGACTGGGTCATAACTACTAGCTCACAATGATGAACCACACTACTCTAATAACAACCACTTGGCTGGAGAAACTTTATCATCATTACGTCATTTTCCACATTGGTGAGGCACCCAAGCTCAAAAATGCAAGAAACATCAGCCAGAGGAGGAAGACTCAATGACAAGAATCCCACTGACATTTATGCACCAATCTATTAATTTTTCATATGATTATGAAATCAATTAAGGGCAAAATAAACATATGAATATAAAAAAATAAAGTAAAATAAAATAAAGAGCTCACATAATTGCCACTCCAGTCCTGGCTCACTGACAGATATAAATAATTTAATTCAATAATATTATTGATCTATCGTTATTAAAGATTTGCTCAAGGAACAAGTAAAAAAATCCTACAACAAATTATACCTTTTAAAATCATGTTTAGACAACTATGTATTTTTGGACAAAATGGGAAGCCCAAAGAAAGGAACCTCCTATGACTGATGATTTTTCACCACTTGCTGTAACAAACCATCTCTTCCTCCCACTTCACTCCATGACCTCCAGCCAACGGTGCACATGAATATAATTTGAACCAGCTAGTACAAGTGGTGCATACACAGACAGCTATTCACCAGCTCCTACTGCTAGTATCATTGCACGTGGTATCAAACATTAACAAACTAATTTTGAGAAACGTTTTCCCTGATATAAAAATATTCAGCAATAAAGTAACTTAGACAAGGAACTACCTAGTGCTAAGTTTTAGATTCAGTGGTAGCTTAGTCAAGGATCTACCTTGTGCTAAGTCAGAAGATTCAAGAAAAAGTCAACTTGGACAAGGAACTTCCCTGTGCAAAGTATGAAGATTCAATGATAAAGTACCTTGGACAAGAATCTACAATACTGCAATACTACAAGATTCAATGAAGTAACTTAGACAAGGAACTCCTTTGTGCTAAGTTAAAAGATTCAACTATAAAAGCATCTCCACCAGGAAACTCTATAGAGGTAAAAATAGTCAACGGCACAACACCTTCTAACAACAAACATTGTGTTGGTATGAAGCAAACCTGAAGCATGATTACAATAAAAATATTCATAGAAAGGAAACTTCAACTAGCATCTGTTTGTATAAGCTGAAGTGCTTCAAAACTGGGACTTTACAGAAATTAATTAATACATACAATCCCATATTGTCTTACGGAAGCACTCAAGCAGTTATTAATAGTAGTCAAAATGTTGGTATCACTGCCGTTAAAAATCCTTACCAGGCATGAATCATATGCATGGACATAATAACTAACATCTACTATACACATATTCATACATCATTAGTAGTCAGTTTCTCCTCTTATTCAAACCAAGTTCAGAGTAAGGATGAGGGAGTAATCCACAGAATCCTCACAAAGCATCAAATGGGACAAGTTGGCTTAAGGCACAATAATATATTCTTGAAGTTTGATATGCAACGCTATAACTGTCATCTGTGCATAAAGAAAATTTACATAAATGTCATTTATGCATAAACAAAATTGAAATGCATCACAGAGTTGTTGGTGGTATACGAGTACATTTGGCCTCCTGTAATAGCCTTTTAATATGAGGTCCTATGCCCATAAAAGCAGATTATTTTGGGGCTGGAATAAATCTTTATCTTAAAAATATGCCTTCAAAAGCATCACCCTGCAACAACCATTGGTACATCAAGGGCCTGGTGTAGCCGCAGATATAAACAATGCTTAAAACAATACTCGCATACCTTACCTAGCACCACATTTCCTTTTAAGCTTTCACAGTAGCTCCAAGGGTGTAAAATTGACTTCAGGCTCAGCATAGGCTATGAATTATACTCCAACTGCAGAAGGTTAGTTGGAGGCCTCCAGTCTGATGTGCTGAATCCTGTACCAGAGTCAAAGGGAATATTAATTAATGTTGAGAATATTGAACTAATGAGAGAAAGAGAAAGAGAAAGAGAGAAAGAGAGAAAGAGAGAAAAAGAGAGAAAAAGAGAGAGAGACAGAGAGAGAGAGAGAGACAGAGAGAGAGAGAGAGAGAGAGAGAGAGAGAGAGAGAGAGAGAGAGAGAGAGAGAGAGAGAGAGAGAGAGAGAGAGAGAGAGAGAGAGAGAGAGAGAATGAAAGAGAGAGAATGAAAGAGAGAATGAAAGAGAGAGAATGAGAGTGAGAATGAGAGAGCGAGAATGAGAGATCGAGAATGAGAGAGCGAGAATGAGATGGAACGAGAATGAGAGAACGAGAATGAGAGAGCGAGAATGAGAGGAAGCAGGCGAGAGCGAGAAAAAGAGAGAAAGAAAAAAAAATAATAATGTCAGTATGATAAAAGATCCATATATCAACCTAACTATCTGATGCTACCTACCAGGGGATTACACTCTTTCACCCCTACTAGGCATACCATATTTGTTATACACACTTTCATTACTTTCACCATCTCTACTTCACCACAGGATTTTCTCATGTAACTTTTTTCTTTTGCTAGGATCTTTTATTTTGACTTTCATTACACACTCAAGTCTCACAATTTCATTCAGTCCCTTTTTTACTTCCATGCTTACTGTACTTTTTTTCATTATATACTCGAGGGATCCAACCACTTTTCTCTCTTGTACAGCGCTTCCTCTCGTCTTGCATCCAGGCTCTGCTACGGGAGGGTAATGGCTGGCCAGCAAGGGATCCGCAAGAATGTGGGTGTTTTATTTACACATACATACACATACAAAAAAGAAGAAGACGTATACACATTCATATATACTCACACAGTGGCTGTCTCTGTCTCCGGTCCTTCATCTATCAGTTCCAGGAAATAGCTGCCTTGATTCAAATGCTGGGATATGAACTGTAAAGAAGCAAGACAACACTATGACATCACTCCATCCAGTTCAATGCTTCATTCCTCACCTACTTTCCCTTGTTTAAACTGGCCAAATCATATAAGAGATTGTGAATGAACAGGAAAACAAACACTGGCAGCAATTTTTTCTAAAGCAATTGTGACTGACTTGGAAAAATATACAAGCAATAATTTCTTCATAAATCAGCTGTGATTGACTGTGAAAATCATAGGCAATTTCTTGACTGAACAGCTATAACTGACTGGAAATAATCAAAGGCAACATTTCTCTTTCTGGTTAGAATTTAGCTTATTGAATTTTGTGAGATTAATGAACAAATGGTACGATAAAATTTTTAAATATGAAAAGGAAAAGTCAACTTCAATATCATATTACATGAAGACTTCTATGACATTAACAAAAGCAGCAGTGCACGTGAACCAAGAAGTAATAATACACATATAAAAACACATTGTATCATCTACATTAAACAACAGCAAGAGCAAAGAATGCATACAAAAATTACCCCAGAAAACACAACAATATACATAAAAATGGTAAAATGCAGTCAGTGATGGCTGGTCCCACATACATCACACACCACATGGCCCTCCTTTCTTTACCTTTGGTCCCTCACCTCTTTTTCTATGCTGATCAATGAGATCTGAGGAACTTTAGATGGCTCCGCACACACACTCTCAGCAGGCAATGTTAGGTTATTCACTCTGTCATAAAACTGTGATGCAACAAGAAAGTTCAGTGTTAGTTGTTACAAAAGCAGGAAAGGCAAAAGAATAATCATGCAAAGAGGAAGTCACACACATAAGTAACAATTTTCCAGGTGTGTGAAATATATTAAATCTTGGGAAAGATTTCGCTCTTAATGTGCAGAATTTTCAGCACAAAGCACATAGCAGTAAAAAAAACCAACAAAAAAATGAGTAGCATGCAAGTTCATTCACTATAGATGTACATGCAGGATGTACCAAAAGCTGTATCAATGTGTGAATAATTATAAAGTACTATACCTTGAACATTCACTTATCAGGATAGTGTGTCCCATACCTTGGTCATGCATATATCGAAGATACCATAATGCAAAATTACATTATGAGGACCCATCAAAAAGTTCAGATGACCCCAAGGAGAAAAGCTTAGCATAACTATGAGAGTGCTTTACAAGCAGTGGGCAACTTAAAAATAACATTATTGTGCTTATCCATTTATTGGCACGTTGGTGAGGGGCAAGCTATGCACAGGAGACATACCCCTCAAAGCTGTGTTGTAAGGTAGGACTATTATCATCCAAACTCGAAATCCCAGGCAGCTTGAAAGAGAAAGAGGAAACAAAAAAGTTCAAAAGCCAAGTGTCACTTCCTTACAATCTTTTGCTGCAATACAATTCAAAGGTGTGTGATCTGAATTGTGAGGAAACATCACCAAATTTTCAATATAATATAGGCAGATATAGGGTACTGATGAAAGTAGATTATAAAGAGCAATTAGTAATAAATCATCAAAGAATCAATTACTCAAAACAACCAATTAATCTATCTAATAAAAAAACAGCATACCCTTATTTTGCTCTGACAACAATAATATTACTGAAATTAGCATCAAATATATGAAATTTTGAGAGCTCAAAAACACTCTGAACAGTATCTGTCCTGACCTTCATTCCTGGCACTCCAAGTAAGCTACTGATATCCAAGACTAATACTGGTAGTGATATAAATTCTTGTTTTGTGCCGAGAAATGTGTGCAACAAATACTCAAGCAAGGTTAGGAATCTCAGGTCTGCAATGGTTAAAAATGGACATAGCAATGTAGAGCACACACACTAAAAACTCAAGTGTTGGTATTGGATAGAAACTCTTATGGGGAGGTGGTGGCCTAGTGGCTAGTGATCGGGCAGACGACCTCAGGGTCCTGAGTTAGAATCCTGGCACAGGCTGGCCACTTTTCTTTGATAAAACCATTGAGTGGCTAAAGATTACCCACATGCTGCCATGACACTATCCTTGACGGGACTGCACAGTTATATGCACGAGGAGCTTCCGCTGGCAGCATGAACCTCTCAACAAGAAAATTGAGGTGTCACTTAAAAAATCTAACCTGTGCTACTAACAGGTGGAGGCCGACCATCTAATGCTTCTCTCAAGCCTACCGGCACCACAGGTTAAAGGACATATAAAATATATATATATGTGTATATATGTGTATATATATATATATATATATATATATATATATATATATATATATATATATATATATATATATATACATACATGTATATATATATATATATATATATATATATATATATATATATATATATATATATATATATATATATATATATATATATATATATATACAGTGGAGTCTCTCATCTAAAGCATTTGGATCTAACGAATTCACATCTAACGACCCTTTTGAAGCTCTACGCCACCTCCATTCTAATGATCCAAAATTCAGATCTAACAGCAATTATTCCGGGCACCCGGGATCAAATTTCAAACTTGCCACTGATCGCTGAATTTTTGCCACATCCCGGCGTCCCTCCCTCCCTACTCGTCACTTTCAGTGAGAGAGAGAGAGAGAGAGAGAGAGAGAGAGAGAGAGAGAGAGAGAGAGAGAGAGAGAGAGAGAGAGAGAGAGAGAGAGAGAGAGAGAGAGGAGAGAGAGAGAGAGAGAGAGAGAGAGAGAGAGAGAGAGAGAGAGAGAGAGAGAGAGAGAGAGAGAGAGAGAGAGATTAGTATCTATAAACATTTTCCTTCCTTCCTATATATATATATATATATATATATATTAAAATACAATTTTTATATAGTGTTTAATATTATAGTAATGATAAAATAGAGTCTATATTCGTGTTCTTTATCCTTGAAAACCTATATATATATATTTTCATGAGATTCTGAGGTGTCAAAATTTTCATGAAATTTCCAAGGCCTTAGATTTTTTTTAACAAATCACGTTTTGTTAAATAACTAAAAAACTATGAGGTTTACGTAAAAGACTTATAGAATAGTAAATAAAGAGCAGGGGACACCAGTTTTTTTGAGCTATAGAATGAAATTGGTATATTAGTAACTGAGAAAATAATATATTAGTTTTTTTGACAAAATTTCAACAAAACTTAAATTTCCTACTAAACTATAGGATATATTTTAAATCTGATTTCACCATTAGATAGACAACATCAAACTTAATATATTAACTTCTATACATTATTGCTGTATAACAAATATTTTCCGAGTAAAATGGTAAAAACACATTTGACCAAATTTATGCGGAAAATTTTGGGCGACAAAATTAAAAAATCTACAATTGTTACAGAAACCTGAAAAATAAAATAAATAACACACTCAACACACACACAGATCCAAACACACTCAAACACCCACTTTCTACCCCCAAACACACACCCAAATATACCAAAAAACACACTTTCTACCCACAAACACACCTAAACACCTCCCAAAATTGCACACATACAGTGGAATCTTGGAATCTCTCATCTAAAGCATTTGGATCTAACGAATTCGCATCTAACGACACTTTTGAAGCTCTACCCCACCTCCAATCTAACGATCCAAAATTCAGATCTAACAGCAATTATTCCGTGCACCCGGGATTGAATTTCAAACTTGCTGCTGATCGCTGAATTTTTGCCACATCCCGGCATCCCTCCCTCCCTTTCCAGCCCCCTCCCACCCTCCTCGTCACTTTCACTGTTGCCAGATTGGGTTACAAGTAGAGGATTGGGCTATCTTTTTATGCCATCTGTTACTAATTTTTGAAATCCACTACTTGCAACTTTTTGGGCAACACAATTTAGCTCGAGTGCGATTTTTTAGCAAATTTGCTAATAATTATTTATTTTTTTAAGCAAATTTAGGCTACTTTTTAAAAACAATTCTGGCAACACTGGTCACTTTCATCAGTCCCGTGCCATATTTCAACCATGTTCCATTGTGCTCGTCTCATTGTTCCCTGTTTTGTCTCAAAATAACACTTGGAAGGGCAGAAATAGGTTAAAATAGGGACTCGGCCGAAGTTTTGGCACCAATTACAATTTTTCTCATGTTTATGTATTTATATCTAACGAATTCGTATCTAACACAGTTTTTTTGGCACCAATTATTCGTTAGATGGGAGATTCTACTGTATATATATATATATATATATATATATATATATATATATATATATATATATATATATATATATATATATATATATATTGTTGATATCAATCACTACAGACTTAGTATCAGTAACTACAGACAATCAGCATTATCGGACCGATGTTTCCCCCCTTTTGTCCGTTAAAACGAGGTATGAATGTGTGAATATGTATAATATATATATATATATATATATATATATTATACATATTCACACATTCATACCTCGTTTTAACGGACAAAAGGGGGGAAACATCGGTCCGATAATGCTGATTGTCTGTAGTTACTGATACTAAGTCTGTAGTGATTGATATCAACAATTACATTACGAAAGAAAGAGCAATCATATAGTACTATAAATTTAATCAAGCACACTATCCAATCTGACAGTGTAAAATACCTGTGCACTGTATATATACACTATAATACAGTAATTGAACATTATTTATTTACAATCAGACTTACACCTGTGGTTACACTGATGTAAACAAAGTGAGTTGGCTGCTGCAGATTTTGTCCGTTGCTTTCGATATCCGTTAAAGGAAGGTCCGTAAAACCGAGGTATGAGTGTGTATATATATATATATATATATATATATATATACAGTAATCTCTCAATCATCCGTTCTATAGCAGCCGAGACCGTGACGGATAATGTCGAAAGACGGATAATGCAACACTAAACCCATGGCGCCGGTAGGCTTAATGGAGGTCTTAGATGATCGGCTATACACTGTACACTGTACAATCTTACAGCTGCCAGGACCCAGTTGTAGGAGTGCCTATTTTGCTGTTTTTGTGCATGAAGTGCTAGGAAATGCATCTTTAAAAAATTATTGTAGCCATATAATTATATTAAACCAGTTCCTGGTTTGCATGAAAATAAAAGCTACGTTCTTATGAAGCGTACGTCTGGCAGCGGCGATGCCCCCAGCATCTCTCTCTCTCTCTCTCATGTACGTAAAATATGTAATAACGCACACAATATCTTTCCTTTAGCGCACATGAATGTACAGTCATAAACTAAATGCACATGGCTAGGTACACACAGACCGCTTCAAATATGTACACAACACAGGAATCCATACACGATCATGTGTATCCGGCGTAAGCGTAACCGGCGAAAAGATGGATCGATCGTGCATGTTTTTTTTTTTTTAATTATTTTTTTTTTATAATTTTTATACATTGAAAGGGCACAAGATCATGCAACGGATAACATCGCATGACGGATAGTCAAAAGATTACTGTATATACATATATATCACAAGCTGGGTGGATGCAATTTGATTAAGAAGATTGTAGAGTGAATATCATTAACTGTGTTCTGCATTATTCCTTATTTGCTATGGATTAGAAAAAAAAAAAAAAAAAAAATATTACACATATATAGTGGTGAACTGCTTTAACAGATTGTCTCTTAACCATTTCCATGTTATGAACTGTTTTTATCAATCAAATTAAAAATCTAAAAAAAAAAACGCCTATAACAAACAGTAGGTTTACTACATTTTCAAAAATCCTTAATTTCTAAAAATTTCCACGGTGGAGAGATATTTACATGTATATACATACAGTTCAATGGATCTGAGACAATCACCATGTTTGGCTTTACATGGGAGATTCAAAGCTGCACTTGTCTGCTTAATGTTGCCTTAAACTTTAGCCTGGAGCCAACAAAGTAAATTGAGAAAAAAAGTTACCTTAGGAGTGAAGAAAAAAATAATTTCCAGGCAAAAAAGTTCAAAAATTTGTAGACCTCTGTTCAATCCCAAACCAAAATTGAACATCTATGCACTCCATAAATATAAGAATTATAATCACCACCGCATGGAACAGGGCAAACCTACCATATTGCAGGTGTAACTTATTCAAAGTA
This sequence comes from Metacarcinus magister, assembly GCA_029783475.1. NCBI lineage: Eukaryota > Metazoa > Arthropoda > Malacostraca > Decapoda > Cancridae > Metacarcinus > Metacarcinus magister. The sequence continues at coordinate 9,464,988 of JAPQNM010000008.1, forward strand.
ATCCATCCAAATAACATAATTCAACAGAAAATCAGCTTTCAGTAGAGTGAGTGTGTATGTATGTGTCATTCACCAAGGTCATGAGGATCACGTGCTGGACTCATAATTGCCAGCCATTTCCTTCCCGGAAAGAGCTAAGAGCTCATTAAAGCCCGATCTATGGGTAATGCTGTGACCTTTCACACACCACACACCCCATCCTTTTGGTCAAGGAGGGCAGTAACTGTTTGGTCATCAGTAAAACTTTGCACCTAGAGTGAGGCACAAACCCGAGCTTGTCGAGTTACAGATTGAGATGTTACCACTGAGCTACCAAGCAGCGTTTGTGTGGGTGTGTGTGTGTACACCATTTCTATCTTCAAGACCTAAGTGCTTCTCTCCTACACACACCTAAATTGACACAAGAGGTTCCCAGCTGGCTCTTACCGGAAAATAACAGCAGAAGTTGAAACCAAATGCTGGCACCAGGAACAGTGCCAGATAGATGATCAGGCTGAAGTAGAACACTCCATACAGGGCCACTAGTAGGTACGCCCACCATTGCCCAATGAGGTAGGTGTTGAGAAAGTCGATGACAAACCACATGTTGATACCAATGATCACCACTGAGAGGAGGGAGGTCAGGATTTTGGTGAATCTGAAGAAAGGAAGCACGAATGTAAACAGAACTGGGACTTTTAGTATTTAAAAGACCTCTATTTATCCCCCTTCAATTCCAAGCCACTGATGGACATTTACAAGAAAAGGCAAGTCTGCACATAAAAAAAATAGCATAACAGGATATATTATTGTTCAAATCATGAAAATACAATGGAACCATAAGTTATGATGATGAAAAATAAAGTAAAAATTTGAGCTAAAGAATTTCAACATAAATGATATATTTGAAAGCACAGAATTTCAACTCACAATCCATTCTTGAAGTCACCCATGACCTTGTGTGAGGAGGTGAAGGTGAGGGTAGGAATGAGGGCGAAGGGCAGCTGGAGTGACATGACAGCATTGAGGAGGTCATTCATCCCTGTGAGGTTATTGATGTCCTGTGGAGTATCAAGACATTTTAACAGAACATCTAACATAGCTGGTGTTCTCCGCCACATACATGTTTAATTGTAAATCAGCATTTCATACTTCAACTTTTTTACTACTTCCATCACCATCTCATTACATTTTACTTTGTTAGTTATCATGCTATCCATCCCATTTCTCTTGAATTTATCCTTCAGTCACCATATTATAATTATCATAACGCTTCATAATTTTTTGTCTAACCAGGCGCCATGGCAGGTGAGTCTCTGCTCCACCCGACGCTCACCTGAAACAATGCAATGAAGAAGGTGGGAGTGATGGCAATGGTCCGGGTTAGCAGGACTCTCTGCCATCTCTTCCAACGCAGGTTCAGGAAGCCCTGTAAGGAATTTGAAAGATTCTCTCGCTGTCTTTCATATAAACACTACTTATATAATGATTGGGAATTAATATAAATTATATTAATCAATAAAAGGCTTCAAGACTACCCATATTCAGTAGCTCAAAAGCTGAGAAAATCCACACACACCAACCTCAGAAAAATAAACTTATTAAAAGGGGGTATGAAGACTTTACTCACCCCGCCCCTTTTTTGCCTTGACTTTTGTAGAAGAAAATACAGAGATGGGGTTACCTATCCTCATAAGCCTCCTTACCTCCATAGCAAACTGTCCCACATAGGTGCCAGTCATGGTGGAACTCTGCCCAGCTGCCAGGATGCCTACGGCCCATATGTACATGCAGGCAACCCCAAAGGAGCACCCCAAGAAGACCCCAGCCTTATAAAGGTCTGCATCCACAAAGTTATCATTATCCTGTAATATGGATGAAAAACATGTTAAGTTTATTACCATAACAAACCTTTCTAAGTCAATTTTCTATATACATATAATTGACCATTTCCTAAACATATGGGATGACATCCAAGAAAAATTTAAATGCTGGAATCCAGTTTAATGCAAAGGGAATGAAAAGTTTACCTCCAAAGAATCCAGCAAACTAGCACATTATCCTCCCATTTCAGTAGAATCATCTTGCACCCAATACAATATAACTACCATACTCATGTACGTGTGTATCTTTGTCATCTCACTTTCAGGTATTCTTTCTAGGTGGCCAAACCATCCCATTATGCTACACTTGATCCTCTCTATCACTCCATATTCCACTCCTTCTCCTCATGAAAGATTCCCTAGCCACACTCTGCAAACCTCTAGAGTGTTTTAGCCAAGCAAACACATTACATACTATTTTCACATGACTGTTGACCCTACTGACATCATCACAGCGTCACAGTTGCTACTCACAGGAAATACATCAAAATGGGTGTTGTTCGTAGCACTGCACTTTTCATACTGAAACAGAGAGGGGTAAGAGTTAGTAGTCATGGAAAAAAAAGAAGAAAAGAAAACACTACAGCATTCCAAATTGATATCTGGAACAATCAAGATATACAAGTGGTCTATGGAGACATATAGATGGGCCCAAATAAGGGTGACTCATTTTCCATACATCACAATTAGTTAAATACTGATACTCACCACTTCATGATTGGTGACCCTGAAGAGCCCCTTGGCGAACACAGCAACAACGAACACATTGATGATGAAGGAGGTGAGGAGTGCAACACACGCCTCAATGAAGAAATACTTGTTGGCTTCTTTCACCTCCTCCTTTTTAGTCCGGTCCACTTCTCGAGACTGTTTGAGAGGGAAGTGAGGATGATGTTCAGAAGGAGGAATAAGGTGAGTGGGTTGGTGGAGTCAGCAAGTGGCAAAGGAAGATGCATATACAATATAATTACAATATAAAAGGGGGAACAGAGCAAAGCAAAGTATAATATATATGCAAGACATCCTTGCAGATATATACACAAGGCATCATTAATTTATCACCAAACCACTTTTCAGTTACACAGTGGCTTACACAGTGACACACACACACACACACACACACACACACACACACACACACACTGTATATAATCCAGCAGATACGTGAAAGATTTTGGTAGTATTGTTCCTTTGATGATGCAAGCATGAAATTTGGCACACAGTTAGGGCATACACTTATAGAGAATTTTGGATATAGAGACATTCCAGATTCCTCCTAGGGCTAAAATGGCGGAAATGAATTACAAATTCTACCTAGAAGTTCAGCCCTGTCATATGTGCTGGGTGCAAAACACAATGCAGTGAGCATATTATTAACTATCATGCACATGCTATGCATATACTTCACATTTGACTCAAAAAGTGCATCTACGGTGACCTTTGAGGGACAAAACTAATGGTTTATCATTGTAATAGGCATGATTGGGGCAGAGTCATATCTACCTCAGCATTACTATCCGACTGCAGTTTAGTGTTGCTGTACATAGATGGTCTGAGCAGGCTTGTACCCTGGTTCTTCACCTTGGGACATACAAATTACACCAGGTGGATACCAGTTCACTTGTGCTACATGGTGACGCTGGCAACCAAGCATCCAAGTGTATACGCACAGTTTCTGGCTGGAAACTTCACTGTGAAGAAGACGACACATGCATTCTCTGCCATAGCCATTGACCAGGCCCACGAGCAGAATAATGCATTGGTGAAAGGTGACGAAGGGGCTGTAGGCCTGACTAAGAATCCTGCAGCTTTGCACCGCTGGATGGTGTCCGGTCCAGAGATGGCAAGAGTGATCGGCAAGTTCCAAGCGCAGTAAAATTAAACTGTATCTTTTTCCAAAAAATATGACTTTCTTCCTCATTTTCTCAAAAGCTATTAGAGATACTGGAAACATCATTGCAGCATCTGACAGACCTAATAAAACTCTACAACTGTCATTATGAATATTTGCTCTAAGACTAATAATTACGCAGTAAAATTAAACTGTATCCTTTTTCCATAAACATGACTTTCTTCCTCATTTTCTCGAAAGTTATTAGAGATATTGGAAATATTATTGCAGGATCTGATAGACCAAATAAAACTTCTTCCTCAGGGGATGCTCTAGCAGTGTGCCAAATTTCATGCTTGTATCACCAAAGGAACATTTTTTCACATATCTGCTGTACTGATAATAGTAGATTTGGAGACGGGACAGTACGAGCATATCTCTTTTCCTGTATATTACAACTAGGTAAATACACACACACACACATACCTTGACAAGAGCCGAATGCAGGTAAAGATTGTGGGGCATAATAACAGCCCCAATAATGCCCACAGCTTGCCGCAGTGCCTTGCCGTTACACCCTGAGCACCCAGGTATAAAGAGGCCCTTCAGTACCTCCACTTGGTCTGGTTTTGATACACCATATTGGTAGCCAAATGTGATGGCCATGACAGTGATGAGGAAGCCAAAGAATGCTTCCAACTTACGCAGGCCATAGCGGTCCAGTGAGAGGAAGGTGAAGGTGTCAAACACTGTTAGGAGCACGCCACCATAGAGAGGGATGCTGCAATAGAAAGGAAAGGAAAACTTACAAAACAATGAAAGGAGGAAGGTAAGGAGGAGTGATAAGGTTCTGAAGCATACTACCATAGAGATAAGTGGGAGAAGGAAGACAATTCATCTAGAATATATGAGGAAGACTCGTGATGAGGGTTAATTAATGAGAGAAAACTTAAACATGGTCATACAAAAATCCAACTTAAAAAATAGCTTCATATTTAACTCCTGCCAATGGTTATTACCTTAAATTTCAGGTAACAAT
>JAPQNM010000008.1:9474719-9512219 GCA_029783475.1 Metacarcinus magister
CCAGCGCAGACCTCACCACACTCTTTAAATCATGCGTCAAAACCATCCGCACCCGCAACAAGGCCATGGGAGTCCCCTTGCCTCAGACCAAGATCTTCCCCAGTGCCCCAACACCTTCCTCACAGTTCTATTCACGAGCACGCGACGTCATGAGCAACATAACCAGCCACAGAAACCTGCTGCATGACCATCGCAAAAAGTACCTTCACCACAAGGAGAACTCAATGTCAGAATATGAGAGAAGCTACATGGAGAAGGTACAATATGGTTATCTTGAGTATCTCTTTCTCTCTCCGCCTTCCTCTATATCTCCCTCTTCGTCTATCTCTCCATCTCCGTATTTTGAGATAATTTTTAGTTATAACTTGGAGTTGACCTTTTATTGACCTTATCTATGTTTCAGGTGGTGAAGACTAATCTGCGCATTATAGATGACAACATCCGCACACTCAACACAGACCTACAAGGGGAGCAGCTGGGGTCAAAGGATGGTCAGGAGTGTCAGCAGAACATAATGGCCATACTGAGGATGAATTTCCAAGAGATAAATTCAACCTTCAAGCACATGAAAGAACTTAGAAAAAAGAAACAAAAGGAAAAGGTATGATTGTGTTTAAATAATCAATGAAACAATTAAGATTGTCAAAAGTTATTCATCTCAACTCATCTTCCTTAAATCATTTAGTTTAATTCTCTCATATTCCTTTCTATTGTCACATCTTGTAATGTTTTCTATTCATTCAACAGTTGATAAGCTACTATAAAACTCAAGCTCCAAGTGAACAGCTTCTTGGTTGAACAGACTATAGCTGAATTACCTCTTATAGTCATGGTATACACAAGACTTTTCAGCACAAGATAAGTAGTATTGCATTTTCATTACATAAAATGATAATTTCTTTTAGTATATGGGTTTATTCTATTGCAGGACAACCTATATCGACTGCAGCGGCCAGCTGGTTCCCGGAGGCAGGCTAATAGTACTGCAGATGAAACACATAAAACACCCAACTCGGTGATGCAGGAGAGCCAAGAATCTAATCGTAGTGCTATGGAGACATCACAGTCTGGTAAGTGTTTTCAGTGAAAGGGTTTCATCCTATTCCTCTGTTATGGATGTACAATAGCTCTTTAGTTACTATGGAAATATCAGTAGATAAAGGTAAGCAATGCAGCATTGCAACAGACTTGAGACGTCCTGCTGAGAAGTGATGTGTATGTGTCATTCACAATGGTCTTAAGGATCATTGGTGGAGTATTAAATCTACCATATAATGATTTATGTTTAAAAGAAAAAAATCTATTTGATTTTAGAAATAAAAGTTTCAAGTGAAATGACCTGAAACTTTGGTTAAACTATTACATTATTATTATAAACAATATAGTGTAAAAAGATAAAAATTCATTGACAAAAAAATCTTATTCCTTGAGTAGAAAAAAATGACAAAAATACACCATAGAATCAATAAGGTTGAGATAAATTTTACAAATCCACGAGTCTGTAAGATGGTTTAACGTGTCATGAGACTTAGTTATGAACTGCTTTGAGCTGTAAGAGCCATTACAAGAATATATGTTCCTTACGGGTAGGGGTCTTGTTTTGTGTTAAAAAGTGGGGGCACAATCAGCATCATAATGAGAGACACAGAAGGATTTGGTGGTGCCCCCTGGTCGCCGGTGTCCCCTACCCAAACGAGGCCTACTAATGATTGTTCATTGAAGAAGCCAGGGTTAGTTTAGTATTCAAAAACTCGAGCACAGCTCATAGCCTTATTCAACATTTCATATACCTCAGAACTTATACCCAATTTTATTTACTGTCATTGGTTGTTTTTTCTGTCGTCGGCATAAACACGTGTAACTGAAATAACACCACACACTCAATCAACTGAGAACAATAATATGATAAGAACTCCATCATGCAGTCAGGCACATATCAGATCATGTTTAAGATGTATAACATGTCTTTTGGCCTCAATACTTTTTTAATATACCTTGTACTCGCTGAGACGTTTATTTTGGTGCTTGAACTTTCTCCCTTCATCTTACACTACAATGAAAAGGGCACAATATTAAGACCTTTCTTAAATACACAGAATCGTGGAGTGAATGGCCTGAGAATCAAGATGCTGATCAATTAAGCCAAGATGGAAATCAAGACAAGGATGACAAAGAAACCGGAGATGGTAGTAGATGCAATGGAATGTCAGACGTGGACAAAAAACAAGCATCATTCGTGGAGGAGGAGATGGAAAAGATGCTTGAAGAGCTCAGTGTAGAAGAGAGGCAGATGCTTGAAGAAGAGAATACTCACTTGTACAAAGAGCTCCAGTCTAACCACGAGGAAGTACGACAGATCACCAGACAGGTAGGTTCTATTTTTTTTTCTTTTATGATGTGTGCCATAAACAGTCTGTAGAGCTTTGGATGTATGTAAATAAATTATACTATGTAAATATAATATGCACCCAAGAAATCAATGTTTACTTTGAATGAATTTGTAATTATTGCAACACCTCTACCACAGGTTGTGGAGCTGGGCCAAATGCAAGACCTCCTCTCAGAAAATGTTGACCTTCAGACAACTCAAATTGACAAAATACAAGAGACTATAATAGCAGCAACAGAAAATGTTCGGGGAGGCAATGAGCAAGTAAGTGCCTGATGTTTATATTTCTATTTCCTATTAAGTGAAAGTTTAGCTTATGATGTCTCTATTGAAAAAATGGTGATTGCTTAAGCTTTGTTATATTCACAGTCAGCCCTGTGGTGGGGGCTACAAGAATCCTACCACCGTAATCACTGCAGTTCATCAGAGGCGACAAAAGGGACGGAGTGAGGGTCTGGGAAGCCCCTCCTCTGTATACTCTACTACAAAAAAACAAGGCACAAATGGGGAGGGGAGAATAATTTCTCCTTTAACCCTGGTGTTCCTCGTCTTGGCTGCCCCCATTCACGCAGACAACAGCCTAGTAAATAGATATTCAGAGTAACCATCGTCATCAATCAGAGTTGCCTAAATCAGTGCCAACAGTGAGATTTGTGTGCACGACTTCAATGAATGCTTAAAGAGAGATTTTAGAAAGGAAGAAAAGTTATTGTGATGGGTGGCAAACGGTGGGTGATGAAAGTTTAAAGGTCGCCAATGAGTGACAGAGTGAAGGGACAGTGTGAATACACACTAAGTGTGAACACTATTACACCCAACAAATACATGATGGATGGCCCAGGGCCTCTCTTCATCCACACGAGACCTGAGTCAGCCTCGGCTATGGCTGCGTCAGCAGGAAGACCTTGGCAGCTGACTCAAATCCCCCAACCCCCAACCCCCTAGCTCACAGGGGCAGTAACCTCTGACAACAGTGAAAAGCTTTTTATCGTGCCTGAGCGGGGCTCGAACACAGGACCACAGAATTGCAGCCAAGCGCGCTACCACTGTACTAGCCAGAGGCTAAAAGTGGAGATGACGTGGGGTTTAAATGAGAAGCATCAGGACAAGATGAAAATGGCGAGAGGCTTTTTTTTTTCCTGAACCTGTGGCACCGGTAGGCTTGATGGAGGCATTAGATGGTTGGCCAGTGTCCGTTAGTAGCACAGGTTAGATTTTTTAAGTGATGCCTCGTTTCTTGTTGATAGGCTCATGCTGCCAGTGGAAGCTCCTTGTGCATATAACTTAGTAGTCCTGTCGAGGATAGTGTTATGGCAGCATGTGGGTGATCTTTGGCAACTCAGCAGTTATTCCAAAGAAAAGTGGCCAGTTTGTGTCGGGGCTCAAACTCGGGACTCTGAGTTAGTATGCCCCCCACACTAGCCACTAGGCCACCGCCTGATGGACGTTGATTGTACGGCAATGTGGGATGCATGGAAGATGTATGGTGTGGGTGGAAGTTTGCTGAATGAGGTGGAAATATTTTTTATAAGATGCAAAAGATTGTATCATGATAAATGTCGAAGTGAGTGAAAGGTTTGGTATATAAGGGTGTGTGTTATCTCCGTGGCTGTACAGCATGTATATGGCTGGAGTATTAACAGAGATTAAGGCAAAGATAGGTGGTGTTGGAGTGGAAATATATGTAAGTGGTACGTAGTAAATGGTTGTTAAATACATTTCTATTTGCTAATGATACAGTCCTGATTGCAAAAAGTGAGAATGGCCTACAAATATTGGTAGATGCGTCTAATAGTGTGTGCAGAGGTTGAAATTTAATGTGAACAAAAGTAAGGTGATGTTTGAGAGGAGTTAAGGATTTCTTACAGTATGTTTTTAGAAATGTTTTCTTTGCTTGATTTGATGTGATCGCATGTTCATATTTGTAAAAGAATTGGTAACAGGAACTAAATGTGTTTTCTTTTACAGGTACGAGAGGCTATGAGGAAGGACGCAGGGTTCAGGGTGTGGATCCTGTTTTTCCTCATTGTCATGTCTTGCACAATCCTCTTCCTAGATTGGTACAATGCTTGAAGAGTCAATGTTTATATATTGTTAGATTTTATTATCAGTTACTTGTTTAAAAGTGGCATTTATTCTGTGGTGATACAGGAATTAATATATTATAAAATACTGTGTATTTAGTGAGATAGGAATCTGGTGCTTTAATGGTGGATGGATAAAAGTGTTCTGATTTTCTGAAAAACAAATTCTTATTTTGTGACAATTTTCAAAGATATGGGCACACCCAGAAATTGATTTTGTTTGAACTAAATAAATGTTAATCCATGTAGATTGTATATTCTTATGTCTTAATAATTTAGATTATTGGTTATTGCCTGCTAATATACGCAGTGCACGACAAAATTTTGACAGGTGGTCTAGTGGCTAGCGGTTGGGCATACCAGCTCAGGGTCCCACGTTCGAGCCCCGGCATGGGCTGGCCACTTTTCTTCGATACTACTGCCGAGTGGCCTAAGATCACCCACATGCTGCCATAACACCATCCTCGCCGGGACTGCAACGTTATATGCGCGAGGAGCTTCCGCTGGCAGCATGAGCCTATCAATAAGAAACAAGGCGTCACTTAAAAAATCTAACCCGCGCTACTAACGGGCGGAGGCCAACTATCTAAGGTCTCCTTGAAGCCTACTGGTGCCATGGGTAAAAAACAAACAAACAAACAAACAAACACAAATCTCCCAAATATCTTCATGTAGCTGAATGTTTAATTTTGTATTTATAGATACAAATAACATATTGACAGATTGATGGAATCTCATGGAAGTAAGTCTTATTTATGATTTAAACCTCACTGAAGCTGCAGTAACTTACATGCTTCACATGCACACAACAAAAATTAGAAGCAAGGTGGAACTTCATGTAACTCAAAGCTATTACTACCATCAACACTATATACCACTACTACTACCAACGCTACTACTATTTCTACAACTACTACATTAACGAGTATTATTAGTATTACTCCTTCCACCAACACCACTGTTACTACTATTACAACACTGCTACTTGACTGTACTACTTATTGCTACTACTACAAGGTGACGTGACAATGTATCAGGTATTCATGAAGAGGTGTCAGTGAAAGGGTATAGGGGCAGGGACTAGGGTGAGCGGGTGTCAGGGTGGGCGGTAGGGGAGGGAGGAGGGGGTAGTAGGGGGGACTGGGAGTGGGCGTGAAGGAATAGCGATGGGCGTGAGGGACTCCATTTTCAATAAGAAGTATTTTTTTATCTATTGTTTTTTTTCTTCATGTGCACACCATTTTTTAGTGTACTCAAGGTCAAGTATACACAGTCATCCGGTAACATGAATACTTGGCTCTTCCCTTCATCCACCATCTTGTTTAAGGTATGAGTAGGAGATTATCATCCGCCAATCGTAGCGTTCCCTGAGGAGGAGCAGCAGCCAGTCAGAAGGAGCGGCAGCCAAAGCCCCGCCCTTGATTGGTCCACCCGAACGCCCTCACCAATCAGGGCGTCAGACAAGTTATGGGTGAGTGTCTCCTGCATTGGGTTGAGTCTCGTCTCTGTGGACCGTTTGCAGCAGGTCACTAAAAAAGGTCAAGAGAGTATCAATGCGACCACATCCATCGTGATCTTTATTTAATCAAGCTGGTATTTTGTAAACAGGTGGGATGCTCTTTGACAGGACACCCCGAGGAGACGCCTTAGCAGGGGGGGACCTTGTCAGCTTGTCGGAACAGGAATGAACGCTGAATAATGATGCTAAATAGCGTGTTTATGACCCAAGTTGTCTCGAGTACTATCTATCTATCGATCTAGTTTCATATGTCTTCTATACGGTTCACTCTTCTTTGCAACGCCATAAATTTCACATACATAGTCATATATAAGAGTAACAATGCAATAGAATTTTTATATATATAACTGCACAGAAACACAAGACTACATGCATATTTAGTACATAATCTAAGCTTAGTGCTCAGCCTTAAAACAAAAATAATAGTACAATATAAAATCAAAAGGAAATGTAGATATAGAAGAGAACAAAGAGGTGTGAATCATGGAAAGAGGACATGAAAAGAGAATCAGTGAAGAGAGGTAGAGAAAGCAAGAACAAGAGAGGACAAATGAAGCTCAGGGAAAGCTGCAGCAAATAGGACCGGAGCAGGCAGGTGAGGCGAGGAAGGAGGGAGGGATGGGGGAGGTCAGGAAGGTCAGGGCAGGTCACGGAGGGAGCAGGCAGCATGATGGATCGGGTCGGGTCGTGACAGCTGAGGTCAGTTCTTCACCGGGATCCTCCTTTCCGCCTCACCTCCTGATCTCGAGGCTCGACCAAATGTATACAATATTCGGGACACACACACACACACACACACACCACACACACACACACACACACACACAAGGTAGGGTAGAGCTGCCTGGGAGTGGGAGGGAGTGAGGGAAGTATGAACATGAGTGATGAGTGACTAAAAACATGAGATGACCGATAAAACTGCCGCTGCTACACTGTTGACCTTTTCCCTCTGTTCAAGTGATCCTATTGTCCCGTTCCTTATCCTTCGTTTCTTCTTAATCTCTGTATGCTATCTCCTTCGTCTTAATATATTGTTAGGTGATGCTAAACGGTGGTGGTGGTGGTGGGCGTAGTAGTGGTATAAGAAGTGGTGGTGGTGATGGTGGTGGTGGGGGAGGAAGGAGTCAGGTCATGTGATGGATGATTCTCAAGTCTTCACCTGTCTCATACCTGTCCCTTGCACCTGTGGCTCCCTGCACCTGTGTTACGGCGGCGGCCAGACTGTGAATAGAGGCTAATCATGATACCAGGAAGAAAAAGAAAGAGAGAGAGAGAGAGAGAGAGAGAGAGAGAGAGAGAGAGAGAGAGAGAGAGAGAGAGAGAGAGAGAGAGAGAGAGAGAGAGAGAGAGAGAGAGAGAGAGAACAAAAAATATATATATATTATCCTCAATCTAAACCCCATCTACACTTCACAATAATAGGTTACGTTTAAGAGTCATTTTAATTTCCCAAGGCAGTCAAATTTTACACCGATCTCCTAAACCCATAAAAAAAAAACGGAACCATACATACAAAAAAAAACCCCAGTCAGTTATAAATCACCACAAACTAGTCTTCTTTTGTTTCATTATCCCTATCAACAATTCCTCTCGCTCCCTCTATTAAGCGATCTCTCCCCCGCTCCCTCCACCCTTCTCCGCGTCAGACCGTCAGAAGAGCGTAGCGGCTGAAGAGCACTACACGTCACTCCACTTCGCCAAGACTCTCGTGACGTCCTAATAGTGACAGATACAGAGTCAGTGAGGCTGCAAGACTCTGGACACAGCAAACAACTCCTGCTTCTGATTATCTGCTACTTGATTCCCTGATTTCTCCTTGACTTAGTTGATGAAGCGTGTGGGGAGAGTTAGTTTACTTTGTCTTGATCTGGTTTCTGTCTTTGATATAGTGCTTGTGTGTGAGGCTTTGTGTTATTTGTAGTTTATGGGGGAAGATGTATATTATTCTCTCTTAGTATTTATCTGAAGGAATTGACTGTTGCTTTTTTTTTATCGCCTTTGTTTAATATTACGGGAATTAATGAGGGTTGAAATCCTTGATATTCATAGTGGTTATATCTCTCTCTCTCTCTTCTCTCTCTCTCTCTCTCTCTCTCTCTCTCTCTCTCTCTCTCTCTCTCTCTCTCTCTCTCTCTCTCTCTCTCTCTCTCTCTCTCATCTTCTTCTTTTGCTTAATATTCCTCCTCCACCTCCTCCTCCTCTTCTTCCTCCTCCTCCTCATCATCCTCATTCGGTATTGTGTCTTGATGTTTCCTTCTTGTTTTGTTGGTCGTCACTTTAACACAGGTAATGGACAGGCCAGTGTGTGTGTGTGTGTGTGTGTGTGTGTGTGTGTGTGTGTGTGTGTGTGTGTGTGTGTGTGTGTGTGTGTGAGGAATGGGGTCACAGCGCTATCGATCAGCAGGTCACAGGTATAGGAGGGGGGGAAGGGCGGGGAAGGGGAAGGTCACTTAAACTTTGACAGCTAATATACCTGACAGTTTTGTTGTTGATGATGATGATGATGATGATGATGGTGGTGGTGGTGGTGGTGGTCAGATGAACATTATAATCTTTCTATAAATTATCAAAGTACTTCTATAAACAAATAAATACTCATGCTATCCATTCATTCTCTTTATAGGTAACCAAACTTTTCAAAGGAAGTAGTAGAAGACTCATAGTAACATTATCATTTTCATTCTTTTAAACTCATAACTCTAAATTAACAACATACATCTTATAAACGAAAAAAACATTTACTGCTATACAGGAAAAACAGAAGGAAAACATGAACGAGGGGAAAGAGGAGAAGGAAAACGTGGATGAGAGAGAAAGAGGAGGAGGAGGAAGAGGAGGAGGAGGAAGCTGGGTGAGAAGGACGCCTCGCACTCCCTCCCCAGAGACTCGTCCATCAAAGCCATCGACAGGACCTCTTACCAGTCTCGCGCCGCCCAACACCCCGCACCCACCTCGATATACCCGCTTATTCCCGCAGCCACACGCTTAAATACACATTGGTTACACCGGCCCGTGCTCACAAAGATAGAGACGACGGCCGCCTCAACCCAGCAGCCCCCACACGGCCCTAGAGTGACCACAGCCCCTCAATAGCTCACTCGTTGGGGCCTGTGAAGGGCGTTAAGGTGTAAGGCAGATGGTTGTCCGCGGTGTCTTTGTGCATAGCGGGTTTTGTGCATAAATTTGGTATAGTTTGAGAACGATGTATTTTTACTTATTATTATTATTATTATTATTATTATTATTTATTAGAGCGTTAATCTTTTATTCCTACTTCAAGTGGTCTGAAGCCTCATTCATCAATAGACAAATTAGTGTTGTGATGAGTCATACAAGGAGTGCAATTTGAATTATATTTTCAAGCCACATTTTCCTGCCTCCATGCAACTCCGATGATCCTAAACGTCAGCAAACAAATATATACATTATGATTATAAAACAAATTATATAGAGTAACTTAATAAAAAAAAATCTCTAAAACTCAACTTTTTTCAACATGAGGTATTTAAAAGGTAATTACTTTGGACAAAACTAATTGGCAGAGACTGAGTACTTTACGTCACCAAGACAAGAGTAACAAAAATACACGAACTCAAACACTCCAAAGCAATTTGTCTCGAGTCCTGAAAAGTTTCCCATCCTTGCAAGAACCACACGAGCTGCCAAACTTTCCAAGGTGTGTGTGTGTGTGTGTGTGTGTGTACCCCGCCCTGAGCCCAATCTAGAGGTAACATTTAACTGCACGAGTGACACACAAACACACTAATGGAAGCGAGAGTGAGACGACACGCTACAGAAGAACTTGTCGTGGCAGCCGAGGTGACCGCTCTTAAGTGCTTCCCGGAGAGAGAGAAGGAGGGAGACGGAGGAGAAAAAAATGGTTAAACGTTAGCTTGATCGAAAATGAGTACAGACTTTCTCTACTTTTTTTTTTAGTGTGCCTTTAGTACGAAATTAAGTGGTTATTATGGTGTGGAAGGTGAGGGAGAGGAAGGCAGTGCGTGTGGTGTCGATAGTGGCTGGAGGGCAAGGAAAATGAAGGGAAGAAGGGAGGGAGAGGGGAGGGAAGAGGTCAGGCAAATGTTACTTGTCTCTCATGGGTACCGGTATGTGTGCGTGTGTGTGTGTGTGCGCGTAGAGAGAGACAGAGAGAGAATTGCTGCAGAAATCGAACACAAACATATTCTATAATCTTCCTATTATGAACAAACACTAACACCCCCCCCCCACCACCACCACCACAACGTCCCGACATCCTCAGTCCTCAACCAATTTCCGGCGGTGTAAACCTTTTCACGGGAGGACGAGGCGGACGGAGGGACGGAGGGACGGTCTGAGTCTGTGTCAAGGTGGTGACGGATGAGCCCAGTAATCGAGGTCATTAATGCAACGAGACCTGGCTGGGGAGCTGACCTGACTCGTGACCATAAGGAGAAACAGCAGGGGGTCGTGTGTGTGTGTGTGTGTGTGTGTGTGTGTGTGTGTGTGTGTGTGTGTGTGTGTGTGTGTGTGTGTCCTCTAAAAGGTGAATGGTCCTTAAGATCCTCAAGGGCTGAGTACCGCTTAGCCTGGACAACAAAAAACGGAAATAATCATTAAGGTAAATGAGAGAAAGTTGACGTGGTGTTAATTTGCTGTACAGTTAAATTTTTCTCCAAACAACGTAGGACAAAAAATGAATTAGGGGGATAAAAGTACAGTTTACGAGAAAAAAAAAGAAAAAAAATCAATGGGCAAAACTAATGTATGGAATTGAAATGAGTAGAATTTACATCATGAGTGGCATTGACGTCCCATTATTATTATATTTTTTTTAACACTAGCCCAGACAACATCGTATGAATAAAAAACTAAAAAAAAACTTGTTCTTCTTGGACCTGATACAAAGGGCGGTGCATTGGTCCCTCTCAGACACTGGCCTCCAAGGATTCCCAGACAGACAAGGACGAACTATACCTCAACACGCCCATAATTGTTACCCTACAGTGCTACAAGAAAAAGAAAACATGTATAGCATAATATAATAAACACACAAATTGTTTTCTCTCTTTCTTTCTTTCTTACTCGCATATTCACCCATATCTCATCCATTTGGGGAGACACGAGGTAAGAGATATACAAGAAGTGTGAGGGAGATAAGCTGAGGTGATGGCAGGGAGAGGGGAAAGGATGGGACTAGGGAACGGCACCCTGACCTCAGCTGACCTTGTTTGGGGATGGCACATGACCTTGATGGATTGGCCGGAAGCTCATGCCCACCTGCAACTGGAAGGGAGGGAGAGTGAGGTGAGGGGAGGTGAGGTTAGGGGAGGTGAGGGGAGGTGAGGTGAGGAGAGAGGAAGGGAGAAGGGAGGATGTTTTGTAGGTGAAAATTATGTATGTTTGTGTATGTGGAAGGATGTTTAGGGATCAAGAGAAGAAAAAAAGGTAAGAAGTGGAAGGATGCGTTGAGGAATTAATATGTAGGGTGTAGATTTTCAATAATATTTCAAGGTCACGTAATACTAGTGATTGAAATAGCTAAAAAAAAAAAATTACATGGTGAATTATGTAGATGAGACTCTCTATAATAAACCAATACATAAGTTCAACATCAAAACCAATGTATCAAGTGAGAGTAAAACACGACTTTTTATCACCTTTTTTTGAATTATCTTTTTCAGCACACACTTATATATTTTGAAACATCCCCAAGTTAAGACAGAAACAGAGGCTTCAGGGAGACAAATGCCTCTCAGGAAGCATTACAGAGGGTAAGGCGTGACTGAGGGAGAGAGAAAACAGAAAGGGAGGAAGGGAGGGAGGGAAGGAGGGAGACAAGAAGGGATGTATGTATGTAGTAGTACAGCGCGAGGGTCCCACATTCTCCCTGACTGGGGGGAAAACTGAGGGGAAAACAAGTCCCTAATCCATCGTGTGCTGTCAATGGCGGACCCCACCCAGTATGCAGGGAAACAGGGAAGGAAAGAGGGTGGAAAATTAAGAGAAAAGAGGGGAAAAGATGAGAATGCAGAGCCCCAACAGAAAAAAGACAGTTAAATGAGTACAGGAAATTAGAAAGAATAATTTAGCTTATCTTTGAAGGAAAACTGGGGGAAATGAAGAAAATATGTGGAAGACGAGGTGAGTATAAGGCTCTTTGGCCCACGTGCAGGCGTGTGTGTGTGTGGCTGTGTGTCCCGGGCGTGGGAGGGAGGCGAGGGTGAAGCCAGACCATGACGCTAGGGTGTGATGGATTGCCAGGGAGATGTGGCAGATGCGTACCCTGTCATCCCCTACACCTCCTGCTGTCCCCTGTACCAATGCCCCTACACACACACACACACACACACACACACACACACACACACACACACACACACACACACACACACACACACACACATAAAGGCTTGGTATGGAGGAGCAGAAGGGAGGTTAAATTGGGGTGTTGGATGAGTGGGTGTGATGGATGACCCTTGGATGATGAGCACGTGCCAGGCTAGGTCACATCAGGTCAGGTCACGATAGGAGGAGATAAGACCTGCTTCACCCTTGGCTTATGAAGATGAGAGGGAGGAGGGAAGGGGTGATGAAAGGGAAACGAAGGAACGAAGAAAGAAGGAAGGGAAGTAAATAAGAAACCAGTGGAAAACGAGTAGGGGAAAAATACAAAGTTACGAATGAGATAATAAGTAAAATAAATAATAATAAGAGGGACATGAAGGGGAGGAAGGAATAAAAGGAACAGGGAGAAGATAAAAGGGTGTATTGAGGAAGTCTTTGGAGGGGGAGAAATGGCAGAGAGATTACGAGGGAGAGGAAAGGGAGAGAGAAAATAAGAAAGTGGAGGAATTATGTCTTATACAAGCGAGAGAGAGAAAGAGAGAAAGAGAGAGAGATAAATGGATATAGATAATGAAGAAAACGAAGCAATGTCAAGTGAATAGAGATACGTAGAATAATTATATAATGAGAGGATGGTGACAGAAGTGAACAAGGGGAAAGATGAAAGAAGTATAAAGCAAAGGGGAATAGGAAGAGAAGGGGAAAAGGGGAAAGAAGGAGTATATGGAGGACAGAATGGAAAAAAATAATTATAGCAAAAGGGAAATCACCAGGAATAGGAGGAGGAGGAAGAAGAAAAAGAGGAGTCGGAGAAGGAGGAGGAGGAGGAGGAGGAGATCCTAACCGAACAGCATTGACAGAAGGATGAGTAATGAGGTTTATCATTAACAGCTGACCACCACCACGACGTCCACACACACACACGCAAACACACACACACACACACACTTTTCATCTTATGTCCGTAATTCATCGCTACGTTTTCGGAATGATTAGGTGTGTATGTGTGTGTGTGTGTGTGTGTGTGTGTGTGTGTGTGTGTGTGTGTGTGTGTGTGTGTGTGTGTGTGAGTGTGTGTGCAGGTGTCTTCCGTTCTAAGGCGATAACACAACTCCGTTTGAGGACACCATCGCCTGATAAGAGAACCACACACCACCACACACCCTTCTACCACCACACTCCCTTCCTCTACCACACTCCCTTCCTCTACCACACTCCCTACCACACACCCTTTCCCTACCACACACCCTTCATTACTATTATCATTATCATCACTATTACTATCTATTTTTGTTTTGTAGTAGTAATAGTAGTTGAGGTAGTAGTAGTAGAAATGGTAGTGGTGGTAGTAATAGTAGTAGTAGTAATAGTGGTTAGGTTAGGTTAGGTTAGGTTAGGTTAGGTTAGGTTAGGTTAGGTTAGGTTAGGTTAGGTTAGGTTAGGTTAGGTTAGGTTAGGTTAGGTTAGGTTAGGTTAGGTTAGGTTAGGTTAGGTAGGTAGTAGTAATGGTGGTGAAGGCAGGGTTAGGTTAGGTTAGGTTAGGTTAGGTTAGGTTAGGTTAGGTTAGGTTAGGTTAGGTTAGGTTAGGTTAGGTTAGGTTAGGTTAGGTTAGGTTAGGTTAGGTTAGGTTAGGTTAGGTAGTAGTAATGGTGGTGAAGGCAGGGAGTGGCGGTGGAGTCAAAGGGATGAGTGATTCATTACTGCTTATCATAGTTATACAGAATAATCCCAACTGAGCACCATGACTGACACCTCAACACAGACTACCCCTTCCCCCTCCTCAACCACCTCCACCTCCACCTCCTCCACCACCTACATCTCCCACCTCCATCTCCACCTACTCTCCCACCCTCTCCTTTTTGCTCCTCACTTCCATTACTTCAATCTGCTGTCACGTTTCTTTTACTCATTACAATCCTTAACTGAATCGTCTTTTCTATTTCCTCCTCTTTTTTTTTAATTGTATATATAAAGGAATGACAATTGACAGGCTCTTTTTTTTTCTTCGACTCTATCTTTCTAAGTGAAAAAAAAATGGTATCAGGGTGAAAATCAGAAAATAAAAAAAAGAAAAAAAAACCAGACAACTATACAAAAAAACTTTTAAAAAATCCGTAGATCACACACAAAAAAAACATGACCAACACACGAAACAGAATCAAATGACAAAAAAAAACAAACACACACAATACGCTAAGGTAAGATTGACACAAGACATAGATTAGAGGGACGGAAACAGGAAGAACACTGCAGGGAGAAGATTACGTACGACCACCCACTTAAGGTCCACAGGTCTCCAACAAGACTTAAAGTAGGTTCAGGACTCATCCGTATCACTTCTCGACAGGATACTACCCATACTGAGCCTATTATCTTGCTCTTTGTCACCGAGGGAGATAAATTACCTACGCCCATAGCTCCCCCTTCCTTCCACGCCTGACCCCACCCCCCCCAACACACACACAGACACGTAGACACACACCACTACCATCACACTATCGCCGCGACCCCCGACACTCCAGTCAAGTGGTTAATGAGTCCCTAGTGAAGAATGCCTGAGGTGTGTGTGTGTGTGTGTGTGTGTGTGTGTGTGTGTGTGTGTGTGTGTGTGTGTGTGTGTGTGTGTGTGTGTGTGTGTGTGTGTGTGTGTTAAAAAAATCTATATAAAATGCGCAAGATTACATTTTTTTTTCCCCCCGTCGACCCCCCCCATACCAGTTTATAATTCCTAAATCATATCTGGAAATAAAATGAACTCTAATAAATGTTGTACTACATTAACATATTCCCAGCACTCAATCCCTTCATCCGTAATCAGGCACTATTATGCACATTAACTGATCATGTTTATATTGGGGGAGAGGAGGAAGGGAGGCTTGGGAAGGGATGGAGTGTTGATACTTGAACTTATTATTATATCACAATTATAAACAGTATGTCCTCTAGACGTGTACAGGTCACCTCCAAACGACTGTACACCGTGATTCTGACTGCATGCCGGAGGAGGAGGAGGAGGAGGAGGAGGAGGAGGAAGAAGAAGAGGAGGAGGAGGAGGAGGAGGAGGAGGAGGAGGAGGAATAAAAGACCGGCTTGAACTTAATTAATTCTAGCCGTGACATCACCAAAGCGACCGCTATCACTCCTCAGTAAGCCGCGCCCTGGCAGACTTCAGCTTCCTCTAGTTGGGTTCACCACCTCGAGAGACCAAGGCTTTCCCCGGACGAGGCAAACACTGACCCTCTTACTGCCCCCTAACATGCCCACCCCAGCCTCGGCCCCTTCCCACAGCACCTTTACCTCAGTCCCGTCCCCCACGTTACCCCCAGCAGCGCCACTGACCTCTCCCTCACCCGCACCAGCCTCTACCAGCACGTCTCTCACTGCACGTCTTGGCAAAGCTTCCTTCTATAGTTGAAATACATGGGTAAGAAGATATAAGAAGAGGATGCGTTGACTAACAAGCTGTAATACATAGCCTGAAGGTCTTCCGTATTATTTTCTTTATAAATATGAGTGACAAATGTGATATTTTCAGTGTCATACAAAAAGGTAAAACATACGTTCATTATTTTATCATTATGAATATCTGACAATACTCATAGACTTACGAATATTAGAAAGAAAAAAAAGAGTTGAGAAGAATTTAATAGAAAGGGTGAACTTTAAAGACTACGACTTAATATTTTTTTGTTCTTAATCTCACTTTCAATGTCACGTTATCGGGCCCAACACAGCACAACCTTGCACTGGTAAGCCGAGTCATGCATACGAGTAGACGAGGCGCTTCACCGGGCGTGTCTGGTGGATCAGTCACTTCCGCAAACTCAAGGTTACCTGTCTCCTACTGTCTGTTCTAGCCGCAGGTGTCCGCGAGATAGCACCTGGCAGTGATTAAGAGATAACACGAGGCATTCCGACGAAGTCACACCTGGAGCTAAATGTGGCAAAGCGGCTACACACTCAGGTGATAGGGTAGATAAAAATAAAATCAGCATCACACTTACTTCCTATCTATCTATCTATATATCTATCCACCATTCTAAATAATGAGTGTGTGTGTTTGAGGGAACGATAGCTTGGGGGAGTAACTTGACTGTAGAGAGTAAAGGGAAGACTAGATAAAGATAGAACAGAGCGAGACGGAGGTGGTAAGCGGGAGGAGAGTAAACATGATATTGAATAAAATATTATTATTGAAAGAGCGGTGCGTGTATGAAAGATAACGATTACAAGTATCTAACCCACGCATTACGGTATTAATCTGCGTCTTGTGGATTAACTATTTATGTAATACTTCTTTCCCCAGAATATACTACGCGCTTGGCACCTACTTGCTAATGTTTCATGCTGCTACTTATAAGCTTGTGTGCCTGTATTATTACTACTATTATTACTACTACTACTACTACTACTACTATTACTACTACTACTACTACTACTACTGTTCTCCCTTCTCCCCTTCCCACATAGCTTGGATTAAAAGTAACTGTAGAAACCAGATTAATTTCCATCATAAATTATCCAGAAGAAAATAAATCAAATCTAGTAAATAATTATGAAATGATTAACTATGCAATTCTGTCAATAAAACATTATGAACATCGTCGTCAGTGGATGGATGGATGGATCTCTTTCAGTCCTCGGATCACCCTGCGTGCACGGGTCGACACTCCTGACGGGCACATGCTACATCAGAACGCTAACGGTATCCAATATTTCTGACAACATCTATATTCATACACACACGGAAGATTAACTATTACATAATAATCAAAGAGGAGAATACTATGAAAAGAGATGCATGTATTTGTATCGAACTCTCTAAAGAATATATATGAAGATAGAATTAAACGTAGGAATGAAAGGGTTAGAATAAAATTTGGTGAAAATAAGGAAACAAGTTATTACGTGCATGTGTCAGTGTAGCCAATACCCTGTGACGTCACCAATAAATGTGACGTCATCAATACTCTCCAGAAGGAAGTGTATTGATCACAGGAAATGTCGAAATACAGTGGACGTTCTCTCTTCCTCCTCCTCCTCCTCCTCCTCTGCCTCCTCCTCTGTCAGCGCTCCTTTGACAACTAACATCCTCGCCTCCACTACAAACAAACAAAACACTAACGGCGATACTAAGTGGAACAGACTCCCATGGTATCATTTTAATGGTTGCTTAACATTCCGGAGATTAAATTTTCTCGATACGTGAGCCCCAAAATACGTACATAACAGAGCGGGGCAAAAATGTTTCAAGTGGTTCCCTTCCATTGCTTTGAGTGGCTTCGTCCGCATCCTGGCCGCCGCTCTGCCTCTCGCGGCACCGCCTCCTTAGCGCTGAAACTAATTTCCCGAACACTCACGGCACACACGGCTTTCCCAGCGATGCTCAGGAAGCCGGAGTGAACCCCTGGTCGTCGGGGTGGATGATCGTTCGGAAACAGCGGCCTGGCGTGGGACGGAGCCATCGTGGAGGGGAATCGGAGGCGGGACTCCCACGTGATCCATCACCCGGCTAACAAACAGGCAGAACGCGGTTGGAAGTTGCATCAAAGAAGATCATATTAACACTAGAGTCGGGTGGTTGGGGGACCAACAGCCGCAGTCCCCACCCGCAGATGTTCCCTGGGTTTTCTACTCCGAGAGGCGACGCTTGAGCCTCCAGGTGATTTAATTAAGCATGAAATGTGTCCACGAGCTCCTCTGCAGAAGGGTGTGAGTGTGGTGGGTCGTAGCCTTGGGGATCCGAGGGCCAGGAAACGCAACCGGTAATTCCAGCTTGTCGCCGCTTCTTGCCGCCCACACGGGGAAGAGGCGGCGCGAGGATCTCCGAGGAAAACAACGCAGTAAGGAAGAATGTTTTTGCATGGCGAGAGATAGGTCAGCGATGCTACACGTGCACCAGGCGTTTCTTTCTTAGCCAGTCAGTTATTTCTTTATAGCTCAACATCAGTGACCTCCTCTGCGAGATATTATTTTCTCTCTCCCTTCGCCTCTTTTCGAGTGTTTGCGTGTGAGATCGAAACAAAAGACTGTCTCAAATATAACCCAATCCAATAGCATTGATTTGTACATCCGGTTCAGACCAATTGGAGTTCTACTCTTTTCTTTTTTGCTTTTCCAACTCGTCTTTGTGAATGAAGCTTCTGACCTTCAAATTCTCAACCTGTTCCTTCGTTCCTTTACGACCTCAACCTTGCAACGCCACCATCACGCACTACCTCTCTCTCCTCACTTTCCCTAAATCAACTGTTTTTTATCATCCAAAAATCTATGAATAAAAATTTCGAACACATTTATTCTACTAATGACACCCATACGTTTATCCATTTTTAAGTCCTTCCATTACATAGAATAATGCTTGTTTTCTTCAATAATTATCACAACCTTTTTCTTAATTCCTTTTTTTACCTCTTCCCTTCCTGACCCTCGACACTGTGTCCTTCTTACTCACTCCTCTTCGCTTTTCTCTTCTCCCTCTTCCCACCCACCGAGTCCCGCAGCCTCGGAACATCAAACGCAAGTCTTCGGCAATTAAACAAGATCACATAACCCCGCCATTGTCCTCGAGAATCCACCAACACACCGCCGGACACAGGTATGCAGGCCCCCACACCTTCATCTCCCTCTCCTCGACACATGGGAGACTTGGCTCAGGTATTTCGCTGAGTGTTTATTTTCTTTCTTTGAGGAATCTGAGCGTCATCGTGAGCGTGAGGGCGTGTGAAGGTTCTGTAAGTCACGTCAGCGGCTTTACGTCTATGAAACTTGTGCATCGTAGAGACATTTCTTGACTTATGATGTTTGTTTCGACTTTGCTGTCTAGTGTTCGTGGAGGGAGGAGATGTAGGAGAGCAAACGTGTTGGCTGAAGTGAGTATGTGTCTTGCCAAACAGTTTATTATGTATGCGAAAAGGATATTAGAACAAGACCAATGTACAAAAAATATTAAAAAAAGAAACGCTAGATGAGAAAGAACATATATACAAGCAGTGGGACGAGATATACGTAAGAAGCTTTTAACAATACATGCCAACAGCCTTCAACTAAGTCACTACAAAAACTAACTTAACAGACAGGAGTGAGGGCGCCGCGGGGAGCCTCAGCAGGGGAGTATGAGGGTGAAAACAAATGTAAGAGAAGTCGAACCCGCCATTACGAGCCTCGCCGGCGTCCAAGGTACATCTGAGCCTCTAATTACTAGCCATTACACCAATTACCCAGTTTTTCTCCAGCGCTTGCCAGCCACGGAGCCAGCCAATCACCGCGTCCTACCTGCTGACTCCTTATTCCCCTTCTTTGTTTACTATATCACCTTGCCTGCTAACTTTCTACAGCTCTACCTGCTTATTCTCTACCTTTTTACTTGCTGACTCCTCTTGACTGACTACTGAGAGCTCACTGTTAGAAAAGAAAGAGTTGGTAGGAGGAGCAGAGTTTGCGGGAAATGCATGGGCAGTAAGAGTAATGAATGATGGAAAGTGAAGGGAATGAAAGGGAATGAAAGGGAATGGCAGGGAGGAGCAGAGTTATGAAGGCGTGAGGACACCGCCATCTTTCGTAATCACCGGAAGTTTGACTGATAAGTTGAGACTGTGGAGGCGACAGGTGGTCATTTGCAGGGCGAGGCGTGTGTTGCGTCGCCTGCCTGTAGGTGGAAAGGGTGGGAAGGAGAGATGGGAAGGAGAGATGGGAGGGAGAAATGGGAGGGAGAGAAAGGGAGTTATAGGAAGTGAAAAAAAAGAACATTAGTATGGACGGGAGGTAAAAGAAAATGAGTTTATGATGAGATATTAAACTAGTGAAAAGTAGAGAAGTAAATGTAAAGGAAGAAGGGAACAAAATAATAATATAATTGCTCCTTCCAATGGTCTAATATTTCAAGTATTGGTGCATAGAAGCAGAAACGAAGACTTCATCCCCACAATACAATGAATTTACAACAAATTTATCACCTGTAAGTGGGCACCAATCTGCTACCTGTCAGTCCATCCACTAATTCACAAATCTCGGTCTTTCGCCACCACCGTCATCCATTATAATAATTTCGCGGAAGTGACAGAAAGATGGTTGCAGGAATCATATTTATATCGCCATTACATCAACCCGCTTCCCCCCGTCCTCCCTTGAGCATCCATCTTCAGCCTCGTTACAACGTGAAATATATAAAATCATGAAAGACAGATGGCCAGCGAAATACACACGCTCAAGGTCAATCATTTATATAAGTTTACATGATGGACTGCTGTCTGCCTCCTTGACTTATATGAAAAAACAAGCAAAAACTCGGGTAAAATAAGACTTCAAATACTCGACACTTCAATCGACCACAAAATTGCAAGCTCAAGGGGGAGGGAATCGAGTCTTCTTTTCCGTACAAGAAGAGGTTCAGCCGGTCTAAGGAAGCGCTGTCTGCATGTGAGCGGCGCTGTGCCTTTGTTCCTGCCTTTCCTCCACTAAAGGAATCCTCGCCAGGAAAACGCAGGACTTTCTTCCGTGTGTGTACAAAGACTCACCATCTGTTTGTCGAGGAAGAAGACTCAATGCGATTATATTCTAAATTATCCTCCCGGTAAATACAAGAATATATAAGTGAATAGTCTTTATATTAGTTTATTACGCTTTATTTGGCCCCAGCAAACACAAGGTGGGTCCGAGCACCGTCTCAAACCTCACCTTTAGAAATGGAGGTGAAGCGCTTTCCTTCCCTGCTCCGCTTTGTTCCACCTGAGTCATGGAACAACGTGTGTGTGTGCATCACTTTGTTCATCGTGCTAGGTTCACCAAAACGTTTATTTACCTTATTTCAAAATGGGTTGGTTTCTTGAAGGGTTTTTTTCTTCTATTTTTACAGCGATTACTACTTAATATTTGCATTCGTTACGTTTTTGTTTTCTGATAGCTCAACAATGTAGTCTATTTTTGTACGTATTGATATATGAACTATTAAACGTTATTTGTTAGTTTTCTGTTTTACTTTCCTTGGTTGTTGTATTTCTTCATATTCTACAACCTTCCTTCACATCATATAATATACATTTCTCTTCGTTGCTCAATATACACTTTCTTTTATTTCTTATACCACAGCCAATTTTTCTTAGTTGTTGTATTTATTCACTCCTTCACTGACTCCTCTCATCACTCTACATCTATTTTCCTTGCCTCACCTTCCTAAACCATCCTTATGCCACTGTTTCCTTAATTATTTAGCCTTGATCTCGTGCTGCTCTTCCCTACTCACCACGAAGTCTATTGTGCCCCTCCAGCCCGTCACTCTACCTGTCATTACCGTCCCTCATAACGTGCAATCCTTCCCCGCCACAGTGACTCCACAGCGGTGAGCGGCACACGGCTGGCACACGTAAATCACAGGCTTGCACAACCACACCTAACTACAAGTGGTCGTAACTATCAGAAAAAAAAGACTGTCATTATTTCTACTTCCATCATGATTACGAGGGAAATTTTACGCACTTATTCTTATGGGAATTCATAGTTTACATCCATAGTGGAATAAAAAAAAAATTTAAATGACCGAATCACTAAAAAAGCCGAATGAACCATCACTCAAGACATAACACAGGGTATAACAACAGCTTTTCAACCTTCTTACAACACTTTCATAACAATTACCTGTTACATAGAGGCATCTTGGAAGTCAGCTGTACTTGATGATGTCCCTCGATGTCTGTGAGATGAAGAGGTCACGAAATAATAAGCGAAATATCACCAGCGTGGCCACAGCACCTACACGTTGAAGTGAGACTGTGTTCCCTGCAGCAGGCGTACCAACCCTTCGAAGATGACTTACTGTACACTCAAAGCCCTACATTCCTAACATATAATATTCACCGCATATTCACTTTTCAAAGCATGTACTTAATGAATGGCAATTATATATAGTTATAAGATATGTAATAGATATGTAATTTAAACTCAATAGTGTTATTTGGCAACTCCTTTCCAAAGTTCATTATGCACGAGTCAGCAATCTCGAGTCTCGAAAACGAAGCCTTTACTCGAAGCTTCCACTAAAACCCACGAATATATTAGACTTACTTCCTGTACCTTCACCCTTCTTTTATTCCCTTAGTCTGGATTCTTTCTTATAATCTTGTCTGCCTTTTGTTTACTTACCTATTTTCTTTTCCTCGTCATCTTGTGCCCTCTAGACCAAGGTGCAAGGGAGTGCGAATCCTCATGGGTGGGCGGTGAGCGAGGCGGTGTGGGAGGGACAGGGCGTGATAGAGTGAGATGCAGTGAAGACTAAACACTGTGCCGCCCAGCTGACCCCTCCACCACCACCTCCACCTTGCTCTCTATACCACCAGTCCAGCCTCTCCACCATCCCCCGCCACCATCCCTATGTACCCCTTCACCACTATCTCATTTCTCCATCTCCATCACCATCATCTCACCCCCTTCACCACTATCTAAACCTTTCCTTTCATACTTTCACTAGTCTTCCACCTCCTCTACTATCATACCCTTCCACTATTGTCTCCATTCCCGTGTTGTCATTAAACACCGAAATCTTTTGTAATTTGTACTGTCGTTCGATAATAATCTTCCTCGCTACATTATATAACTTATTTCAAAAGTGGTTTATGGATCCGCATCGCCATTTATATTTCTCATACTTCGTCATCATATTTTTTCAATTAAGGGAAGCGTGGTGAAAGGGGTGCGAGGTTTGCTATGGTGGCTGACAGCTGACAGACATCAAGGCACAGCGTAATTTCTGTAAGCTGTAACAAACATGAGTGGAGGGAGCAGTGGAGGAGCAGACACACGGCAGGAGGGTAAAGGAGGGTAATCCGTCATACTTCTAAGGTGAAACTGCCGCGTGAATAATGAAACGATGGCGGGGTGAGCAGCATTGAGACATCGAATCCTGGATCACACACGTTCTCTTATCCTATTCATAACCTGCAGGTCTTGTCACGAGCATAAGAGTACCGGCCTTCTGCCCTCACTGTGGTCCCCGAGGATGAGGCTTGAGGGGTGAGGTGAATAAGAGGCTGCGGAAATATACCTGCATTTACCTAGTTATACTGTAAAGGGCCTGATCTATGGTTATTGAGTTTTTATTTTATATTGTAAACACTTTTTGCTGCAATTACCTTTTCAATCAATTCCAAATCTTTATACCTTGACTCCTCACATTCACCTGACTATGACAAATAAGTGGTATAAGTGACTACATACACTTAACCAAAACAAAAAGAGAGAGAGAAAAAAAAATCGAACAGAGCCGCTCATTCTTGATATCGAAGCTTCATCTCGCGTGGATTCTGAGTCGACCACCGAGTCTCTCCTTCATGTATAATGCTGCAGGGTGGCGGTGTTCCTCGCCTAATTTATATCACTTAAGAGCCAACAAGCAGCTCTGAAGGGTGGGATGGAGGGAGGCAGAGGCGGAGGGATGCAGGGAGGAAGGGAAGGGAGATGAGAAGAGGGGAGGGTTGGATGGGAGAACATGATGGGAACGTAAGGGAGCGAAACATGAGTAGGAAGGGAGAGAAAGGAAGGGAGGAAGGGACAGGGAGAGAGAGGGAGGGAGGGAGGGAGAGCGAGGGAAGAGAAAGGAATTAGAAGGGAAAGTAATATACACACAGAAAGGTTTGTGAAATATATATAAGATGTGATTAAAGAAAGTTATATCTATGTGTAAGATATGAGATACTTAAAGAAATACTTGATACATTAATAGAGATAAGAAATGAGGTTTTAGTGGAAGACATAAAACTAAAAGAGATAAGTAGATAAAATGTTTAAAGCGAATGGGAAGGAAAATGCTGGATAATAATAAAAAAAAAAACAAGAATAAACGAAGAATATCAAGACAGTAAAAACAAAGCGAGAGAAAAAAAGATAAAAGTATAAAAAAAATAAACACAAATAATCTTCACCGTCATTCAGTCACAACAAAATAAAAACATAACAGATTCCCTGACCACACACACACACACACACACACACACACACACACACACACACACACACACACACACACACAAGCTTCCTCAACACCAACAACAATGACAACGATGCCTAACAAAAACACTTCACTTTTTATGACCTTGAGTGGTGTTGCAGTACTCAGCCAGCAGCAGCAGGTCACGCGAGGGGCAGGGGCACACACCAGCGTTGCCAGGGTATGAATGGTGGTGGTGGTGGTGGTGGTGGTGGTGGTGGTGGTGGTGGTGAGTGGCTAAGCGGTGTGGTGGAGGAAATATGAAAACTTTTGGACTGACGTATCGACACTTAAAATCTTGGGGCGACTTGCTTTCAACACAGACGCTCGCCTTTCCTTTCTCTCTCTCTCTCTCTCTCTCTCTCTCTCTCTCTCTCTCTCTCTCTCTCTCTCTCTCTCTCTGCCTTGGTGTATATGGCTGTAGGATATAATTAAAGCTGTTTCTGGATCATTTTAAAGCTCATTTCTCCTGTGTGTTGTGAACGAGGCAGATAACGCATCACAAACACTAGCTAAGGAGAGCCACACACGGATATGAGACGAGCTGGAGAAAAAATAATACAATAAACTCAAGTAATTACATTCCTCACTCCATCTCGCACGCTCACCAAAAGCTACGTTCACCTCCTCCTCCTCCTCCTCCTCCTCCTCCTCCTCCTCCTCGTCCTCCTTCTCCTCGGCAGCGATGATAATAATAATAACAATAATCTGAAAAATCATCATTTACTCAGTGCAAAGAAAACTGAGAGAGAAGAAGAGAAAAAAAGATGCATTCTCTTAACTCAGTAAACAAAAGGAAGAAAGGCACAGAGGGTGTAAACATAGAGTTGGTCCGCCTAGTGAGGACGTTTTCCTGGCAGGGGAGACGAAGATTAAAGAAAAAATATCGCCCAGTGGTTGTTGGTCTGGCAGGAGAGGCGGCCGCGCAGGGGTGTCAAAGAAAGATGGATCTATGGTGGTCGAATAATGCTCCGTCCAGTGTTCCCGGAATACTGTATCCCGGCCTGCGAGGGAGGGAGAGAGGAAGGAAGACTGGTGCTGGCTGGCTGGCGGGGTTGGCATAGCTTGTGTATCACCTACAACTTCAGACTGTTTCAGGGCAGGAGTGGCAGGTGATGCACACGTTGCACACGTTGCACATTGTCATTACGTTACTAATTGAAGCTGATAATTGAGGGTTTATTTAGATTTATGGTAATTATGAAAGCAGGACAGAACATTTATAACCCTTGAAACATTACACACACAGACATGCATCACTACATTGGTGTCATAATAAAAGTCAGACGTAGTCAATATTTACTTTATTGAAAAGCTCATCATTCCAGAGTTATAGTTTACACTGATATGGCTGAGGAGGACAGTGGTGATAAAAATATCGGGAGATACACAGCTGCTGCGGCGCTGTTATGTACACGACGACCAGCTGGAGGGAGGGTCACGGCCTCCAGCTATTATGTACAGCGGTGAGTGGCACCCTGCAGAAGGAGGAGGAGGAGGAGGAAGAGGAGGAGGAAGAGGAGGAGGAGGAGGAGGAGGAAGAGGAGGAAGGCAATATTGACGGGAATTATAGTTGAATTTTGAACGAGAGAGAGAGAGAGAGAGAGAGAGAGAGAGAGAGAGAGAGAGAGAGAGAGAGAGAGAGAGAGAGAGAGAGAGAGAGAGAGAGAGAGAGAGAGAGAGAGATAGATAAACAACCATTCTCCCCAATACAGGGTCTCCTTCCATGGTGGGGGAGGTGAGGGAGAGGGGGAGGTGAGGGGGAGGGGGAGAAGGTGCGCGTCTGGCAGCGTCGGTTTAAAGCACAATGGGTTTTGTCATGTTTATTCATTTTTTCTTTATAAATTTTATATATTATAATCTTACCAATAGACGCTTTATACAAAATATACACAAGTCCTCATGCACACGTACATACATTCACTCATCACATAGCAAAAATAAAACGTTCAGTATATAAATTATGAAAATGAAATGTTTTCTTCCCAATTCAGAAAAAAAAACCCATGTTAAGAAAATCACCGCCGAGGAGGAGCGGCTCGGGGACACCTGCACCAAGCCGCCTCGTGACCCCGACGACTCTTGGGGCGCCAGGAGGAGGAGGAGGAGGAGGAGGAGGAGAAGGAGAAGGAGAAGGAGAAGGAGAAGGAGAAGGAGAAGGAGGAGGAGGAGGAGGAGGAGGAGGAGGAGGTGAAGGAAGAGGAGTCAATTTATGGAATGTTTCTAATGAAGGAGACACATTCGCTGGAGGAGGAAGGAAGGAGTGGAAAAGAGTGTCCTCGTGATTATAAAAATAAAGTTTTCAAGCTCGACGCTTAGGAACACAGTGTTGTGTCGGTTCTTGACTCCTGTTTTCCACAATTCCAGCTGTTTCAAAGCAATGTTAATTATCTTTTTGTACAGATTTATTTCAGTTGTTAGTAACGTGAAGCGCGCGCTTGTTAGAACAAATTTTGCACATAAGGGTCTAGTTTGCTCCAAAAGCCCCAAATACCATTTTATTGTAGTTTACTTGTACGTAGAAAAATCAACAACAATCTTATCAGAAAAGTTTGTCTCAGGAAACTCCTCTAATTGATCTGGGAGATACCATGTGCGGCTCAGTTGAGTCTTGCTCCGCCGCCGTTTTTCCCAGGCCGGTGTGGCAGAATAGTGTATCCGGCTTTAAGGCTGATGCTGAACATGCATAGAACTGTGTGTTTGTAAACAAACAGACGACGTCAGCTACCATTCATATGAAATATAACGTTCTATGGCGATATGTTTGGTTAGATTAAGTTACTTAAAATTCAGGTTACGCTAGTTTGGTTTGGTTACGATAGGGTAGGTTAGGGTATTAAAAAAAATCATTAAGTTCTGCGCATGTTCAGAAACAATCGTATTTCCGGCCACTTTATACCGCCACACTGGCAATGGATAAGACGGTGCGGGGCTGGTCGGGGTGGAGCCGATGTGCTGTCCGCACCCCACAACGCGTGGCAGCGAGGAGGCTTGCACCTTCCTCCAGACCCGCTGAGACCAAGGTGAGCCTACCGTGAAGATGGTGCATGCATCCGTCAGTGCCACAAGGAGTCCACACTAACGAGGCGATATGAAATGAGAAACCTGCGTATAGGAGGTTCACATGCGAAGGCATAATGTGACAATGATATTTTTACAATGTGTTTTATAGTATACGAGTATCAGAAAAATATAAATTTAAATATATATAAGTATTTATATTTCATGTCCTTGATTGTGTACATAACTGTACATAACACTCGAATTACTACTGCTGCCACTGCACAATGGAGCTTCTCTCCTTCCCATGAGTTAAAACAGCCAATCATGCTCCAGTGTGTGAAGTATTGCACATTATGGCTAAGGAGGAGAGAAGACGACAGCTCACACGGGTTGGAACAGCTTGAAAGTGACCAACAGCCCATCAGCACCGCGCCGAGTGGCAGCGGGAGCAGAGTTAGTATGAAGGCTACTGCACCAAGTGACAGTTCCCTGAGCAAGAAGCTGATAACAGTCACCACCGTGCCGTCGTCAGGCGGGGTCCTGCTGCCCTCCTGTTCTGGGATCTTCGTTCCCACGGAGGTCCCTTCAAGGTGTCCAATCACTCCGGGTCCCTCCACGCACCTCTCACTATACCGATTCAATGTCTTGTGCATTTTATAAATGAAGATATACAGAACGTCATGATTTTTTTTTCTTTTTTTACACCACACTTGTGTAGAACCACCATGTTGGAGGCAAGTTCGAGATGCTTCCTATAGTATCACGAGGAAGGAGGACCGGATGGTGTGACGGGCTGCTGACGCTGCTGACCCTTGCTGAACGCGTCGCTGGTTGGCAGGTGCTGCTCCTCACCGGGGCCCTACTGGGGCAAGGGGTGATAAGAGGACCCTGAGACCGTTGGGGGAGCCCGACACTCGCGGAGAACTAAAGACGGCCGGGAGTGTTCCCTGCTCTAGGCCGCCTTGGTCACAACCCAAGTTAAAGCTCAGACGGGCACCGAGGCCCCGGCCTTACCCTTAAGAAGGGCTTTGGGTCGTGGCGGGCAGTGCTTGCGTCTTGGATTTGCTGGTAGAAGTGGGAACCTGTAGAGGCTGAGAGTCGCCGCCGCCTCCTGACACCGGCGACTCGGACTTGGTGGTGACGCCGCCGCTCCCGCCGCCGTTTCCGCCGCTGGATCCACCACCGCCAGAGCCGCCGCCTGTGCTGCCACCTGTAGTGGCTGTGGAATCAGAGTCGTTGCTGTTTTCGTTCGGGGTTGAAACAGTCGGGGGTTCGGGAGCAATAAGCCCTTCCTTCATTCTCTTCTTTTGCTTCATTCGTCGATTCTGGAACCAAATCTTGACCTGCGTCTCGTTAAGTTGTAACGCCGATGCAATCTCGATACGTCTGGCGCGAGTCAGGTACTTGTTGAAGTGGAACTCCTTCTCGAGCTCCGTCAGCTGTTTGGTGGTGAAGTTGGTGCGTCCTGTGCCGCCCCCAAATCCCCCATAGTCAGTCTTGGGTGCTGGAACAAAGGGCTCGGTTAGTGTCCAGCTGTGGTGAGAGGAGGAGGAGGTCGCGATAGTTTATAAGATGACCTTGAGGGGTCAGGATAATGAACAAGAGTTGTCTGAGACATCATTGGGAGTTATCATCGAGTAGATGACAACAAAAATGTAAAAATTACTGGTAGAGACAAAAATAATTATTAAATGATACAATTTAACGCCACTGACAACGAAGTAATAAAAAACACAAATATCAGACAAGTGTAAAAGAGGTAAATTAATTTACTGTTTCCACAGCTATGACAGTCAAGATGAAAACGAATGTTTTAAATATTCAAAGTAGTAATAATATACAATAATTGCATTCTCAATTTGGTTTCAAGTGAAAATTATTTAATCATATATGTACACGACACAATGAACATTAATATTAAACTCAAGAAAACTCAAATACATGCAAGGTAAATAATGGTGTTCATGAGAGATGTAATGAAAGTTTAATGTGACTACAATGACTCAGATGAAGGTGAGAACACACAATGGCAGTGAAGGGAGAAAGAATGTGGCTTAATGTCGTGTGGTTAGAGAGAAAACCAATGAGCTGTATGTCTGTGGCAGGTATTCTCAATGTGGTGGAAGGGAAGCAGCGGCAGGTAGCGGGCAGGGCGATTCCACACCAGCATCCTTCTCCACCTACTCTCCACTCCCTTACCTTCCAACCCCCAATTCCCTACCTCTATATTATGACAAAATTTTCAATTGGTGTCATTTTAGTTCCTCTGAATTAAATAGTTGAAGGTAAATCCTCAAGAAATACTAGATTTATACCGATGACGGCAGTGGGGCGAGGAAGATCCATCTCCACGGGCCGGTCACCGCAGACTTACCTAACAATGCCAGTGTTTAATCTTGAGTATGTTTCGCGCTCTCCACCACCCAGTGTAACCGATACGTGTTTGTCTCTTTTGTGCTGCCCGTTTGTTAAACTCATCGTGTGTTTGTGCTGCCTTCACGGTGCCGGGCCGGGGTGAGCACCATCGCCGCCAGCTGCTGCACTATTTTCACAGTACTTGGCTCGTTGGACCACACACCTTACCAGTTTTTTTCACTCGATTCTTTTCTCATTTCTACCTTTCTCTCGCTTTCTGTGCTTTCTCTAAGAGTTGATTGTATGAAAGTGGTTTACTTGGCGTGTGTGTGAGACGAGGAAAGGCCATGGCAACCCTTAGGGGCCCGTGTGGACGCCAAAGAACCAACGACGGGGAGCGACAAGTGTGGGAAGAGGAAAGAAAAACCAAAGAGGCCGGCAGTAATGGCGTCCAAACACTGTAATTACACAGCTTAGAGAATCGACAGAGAAAGGAAAACAGAGAAGACAAAAAGACAAAAGGCTGCGGGCGAATCTTTATACAATGACTGGGCGTAGGCGAGACAGACTAGGGGAAGATCACGCCCAGGCCAGGAGGAGGAGGAGGAGAAGGAGGAGGAGGAGGAGGAGGAGGAGGAGGAGGAAAAGGAGGAGGAGGAGGAGGAGAAGGAAAAGGAAGAGAAGAAGGAAGAAGAAGAAAATAAGCGATGATGTGACGGAGGAAATAAAGAAAAATAAGAAACAGAGATAAACTCAACCGCCCAGCAAAAAAATCAATTCTAAATAAATCATAACACGCAACAGAACACATGAAAAATAAATTAATAAAAAAAGAATCTCGGATGACTCCATTAAATAAAAACATTAACTATTTACACTTCAAGACCAAGACTAAGACCAAGACAGTCCTGTTTTTCGTTAGGTCTTGTCTCTCTCTACTCTTATCCTCCTCCTCCTTCTCCTCCTGCGACCTCTCTCTCTCTCTCACCCTTACCTCCCTCCTACCCTCCCTTCCCCCCTCCATGTCCCCTTACGAGGCCTGTCAGGGGGTTCACGAGGGGCGCCTTCGTCTGTCACCCACCCTTGAGAAATATATATATATATATATATATATATATATATATATATATATATATATATATATATATATAGAGAGAGAGAGAGAGAGAGAGAGAGAGAAGAAAAAAAAACTTGTCTTTTTCAAGGGTCTCTGATAAGTCACACACGCAAACACACAGTCATACATACACACACACACACAGTCACACACACAACCACACAGTCACACACGTACACACACACACACCATATATTATTAAGTTACAGTGTGTGATGATAATTATGATAGTGATAATGATAGTAATTCTGAAAATACGACGATGAAATAATAATAAAAAAAACCCTGACATTTCTTAGTATGACAATAATGATGATGAAGATGGAAATAAAAACGATAATGGTGATGATAATGATAGTGATGATGGTGATGGTTGGTGACACAACTGTTCATTCTGTGGCTTTAGTAGCGTGTGGTGGTGTAAATGACAGCTGGGGAGACGAGGGAGGGAGGGAAGAAGAGGAGGAAGAGAGGCAGGGAAGCAAGGAGGGAAGGGAGGAAGGGCGGGTAGGAGGGTGGAGGAAGGGGAGGAGAGAGATAAGTTTGGAGGTTAGGTGGAAGGGAAAAGGGAGAGAAGAGAGAGTAGAAGGAAAGGAAGAAGGGAGGGAGGGAGGAAAAAACGAGAGTATGCAGAAAGGAAAAGAATGATAGAAGAGTGAAGGAAATCAATGGGAGAAAAAACGAGAAAGAAAGATGGAATTAAAATCAAATAAAAAGGAGGAAGAAAGGAAGTATAAGAAGGAGATAAAGAAGAAAATAGATAGGAAAGAAAGAGAGAGAAAAAAAGAAAATAACATGGAGGAAGGCAGAAAAATCATGAGAATCTTATTATTTTCTACGTCTGGATAAGATCAAATTCTTTTAAAAATAATCAGCCACACACGTCATTTCCCTTCCTTTGTGGCGACTCTAAAATTAGCTTCTATGCGTTTCCTCGGTCGAGAGAGAGAGAGAGAGAGAGAGAGAGAGAGAGAGAGAGAGAGAGAGAGAGAGAGAGAGAGAGAGATGAGGGCGTGTACGTGTGTAGAAGGTGAGGGCGTAGAGGGAGAAAGCGTGTCTATGTCAGGAGAGAGAGAGGGAGAGGGCGTGGTGGTGTGCGTGTGATGATCAGCTTCAGAATGACTACAGGCGGCGGGGCGGGGCGGGCAGCGGGCAACGAGCGGCGGCGGCGTGCGGCGGCGACGGGCGGGTACGAAAGAAAAGAAATGAAAATATCCACGCAGACGACGGGTGGTCACTGTCAATCTTCTTGCGACGCCTGGCAGTCCTGGATGGTGACGGGCTGACTCTTATCACTATTATCATCATCATCATTATTATTACTTTTATTACTATTATTATCATCATCAATAACAACAACAATACTGAATTTTAATCCCCCGCAATTTTTTCCTTGTAGCGTTCTGGAAATAGCAACAGTTAATGATTTCCACGCAAGTTAACAGCCACAGCATACAACTTTAAAGCGTCTTAAAGCTTCAAATTTATCCAGAAGTGCTGCTAAATGACCACGTAGAAGGACTCAAAGGAAGCAGGGAAAGAGGCGGCCGAGGAATACAGAAGACAAGAACCTAGAGAGAGAGGAATGAAGGGAGAAAATGCGTAGTATAGGGAGAGAGAGAGAGAGAGGAAGGAAGGGAGAAAATGCGTAGTATAGAGAGAGAAAGATACAAGGAAGGGGTACGTCTGACTGGCTGGGTATACAGGTGAGGTCACTTGCTGCACGGCTGCCTCACCCACCACGCACAGCCTTGAGACTCGCTACCCACACTGCAGGGCAAAGGTGGTACCCAAACACAGCCGGCGAGAGGCAGCTACATGCGCCAACATAGCCAAGTAGCTCTTTACAACACACTCCTCGAATACATATGAAAAAATCTATATGTAAAAGCATGTTCACGTGAATGCCGCTCTGCTTAGTGTACCGCCACTGCTTGGTATTGAGTCAGGCAGTGGTTCAGGTTGCTCTACATCGCCTGCCGCCCGCTGCCTGCCACGCCGCCGTCCCCGTATTGAGCTGTACCCGGCCCACGGAACTCCTCAATTAAGTCAATAGCAGCCCCGCGGTAGGACTGGCCTCGCACCACTTCTTTGATCAGCTGGCTGGCGGTGGCTCGACCCAGCGGCGTTCTTGCACAACCATCGAGTTTATGCGAGGAGGCAAACGTGGGGAGATTACTTAAAAAAAAATGATAAGTAAAGAAAAAAATATGAAAAAAAGCATTTCTGAACATTCTTTCTTAAATTTTCTATAATCTATAAATACATTTCTATTCCGAGGCGTTACTTAAAGTTTTGGAATAGATGAAAGACGAAGGTGAAATGATATTGACTGAAAAATTACATCGCATGATTTGGAGATGAAAAACAAGTATCCATGCTTGGAAAAAAATAGGGATATAAGAAAAAAAATAATAGGATATAGATGCAGCAAAAAACACTGGTTCGTTAGTTAAGTGGCGAGGGGAAGAGGGAGAAGGATCAAGGAAGAGGAAGAGGAGGAGGAGGAGGAGGAGGAGGAGGAGGTGTTGGGGGGGGCTTGGACCCCTGCCAGACCAATACAAGGGGAGGAGAAGGAGGAAGGTCGGCACACAAACACACACACACACACACACACACACACACACACACACACACACACACACACACACACACACACACACACACACTTGGGAGTACCACGAGCGTCTTTGTTTTGACTCAAGAGCCTTCCTCCAGTTCGATTTTGTTTGTGTCCTGTGGCTAATGGGGAGAGGAAGGAACAGGCGGGGAGGGGTTTGGGTGAGCTTAGAAGAAACAGTGTTGGGGCAGAAGATGCGTAGCGAGGATGACTTAGAATAGAAAAAAGGTAAAGATAAAGTTGAAAGTTGAGGAGGAGAGAGAGGGATTCAGGTGGTATTGGACAGGGTTGAGGTGTGAGTGTGTGGAGTGGAAGTGTTATGTGACAGAACACTATAAGGCAGGTGTTTGAGCAGGTGAGAGGTAAGGTATGTTGGGTCCCTGCTTTCTTGGTGTCATTTTATATTCATTAGTATAAATTTCATATTAATTAACTTCAATATTAAAAAAAAAAACTATGTAGGAATGTTTTTCGTGTAGCACAAGAGTATCCAATTAATTATTTACATATTATATAACTTTAATTATGACAGATGAGATAAATATTAACACCTAGATTGAAAGGCGTAACTCCATAAATCAAGGAAGAAATAAGAAAATTGTTAAATATAAATAAAATAAAATATATATGGAAAGAAGGCGAGCACTCTATGGCAGAACAAACACGTATCTGTATTCTATATAGTGATCTGTCTTGATATATTTTTCATCGTTCGTCATGACCGCCGCATCGACCCACGCGGCGACCACAACACGCAACGGGAACAAAGACTAACTATTATTACCGTTATTTTCATGTCTCAACTTATTTCTCTTCGTTATTTTCACTTACTATTATCTAACCTTTCCTTTTTAAACTCTATCCCTTAAAAAGAATACAGAAAAATAAAACACATTCCACACTAATATTACATAACCTTCAAAGATTCTTCACATAACTGTAGCTAAAAAAAAAAAAGGAAAAAAAATCCAACTACATTCTTTATTCTTTAGAAAAAAAAACACCACAATATACACGAATTTCTAATAAACTCCACAAACACTTAATAGATAACGACACAACATTACCGTCTACTCAAATAACTGCAAATGTCAATCACGAACATGCTAGGAACACATTACTCTTTCCTCATCGTTACTTTTAATGGTAAGCGTTTTCTTTATTAACATTTCCTTTCCATCCGTCACTGTTCACACCTTCCAATGACTCTATTACTGAGAACACAGC
The DNA here is from genome assembly GCA_029783475.1 of Metacarcinus magister. NCBI lineage: Eukaryota > Metazoa > Arthropoda > Malacostraca > Decapoda > Cancridae > Metacarcinus > Metacarcinus magister. The sequence goes on from JAPQNM010000008.1 coordinate 9,509,335, forward strand.
CTGATGCACTGACGGAGGAGGAGGAGGAGGAGGAGGAGGAGGAATAACGAGAAGAGAGAAGCTAGGATTAAACGAGAAAGGAGAAATAATCAGGAATTATAAGCAAACAGAATAGGGGAATAGAAGAGAGGAAAGGAGAGCGAGGGGAAGGGAGTAGAGGAACAGGATGGTGACTGTGCTGGCTTCCTTGAACTGTATCCGTGTGTGTGTATCCGTGTGTGTGTGTGTGTGTGTGTGTGTGTGTGTGTGTGTGTGTGTGTGTGTGTGTGTGTGTGTGTGTGTGTGTGTGTGTCTTGTGGTGGGAAGGTTAATAATGGTGCCTGAGCTGCTGGGACACGGCAGGTAATCAGTGCATGCAAGTGAGGAGGGAGGCAAGGTAGGTTACATTATTTCATTCGATTTTTTTTGGCTTCATTTCACTTGTGTTTAACCTTCATTTCATTCTTCTTTCTTTTTTTTTCTTGCAGTTCACTCTTTTTTCCTCCGTTACTTTTTGTTTTATGAGACGAAACGGTGAATACTTGTTTTTCTTTCTTTCTTTGGTTTACTGTTTTTTCTTCTGGTTTATATGAACGTGATTTCGTAAAGCTGAGTAGGAAGTGAGGGATTAATATGAAGAAAAAAAAGTGAGAGAGAAAAGAGAGAAAGAGAGAGGGAAAGAGAGAAAGAGAGAGGAAAAAAATACAGTCTCACGAACTCATTGGGTTCCGTCACGAAGGAGCCACACGTCTGACAGTCCCAGTTTTTGTGTTGAACATGCAATGGCAGCCACGAGAGCTCTGGTAATATGCAAATTGTAAGGTTTCCTCGGGCCTCCTGCACTCCCTATTGAGGAAAAGAGGGAATAGAGGGTGAGGGGAACACGGACCAGGAGAGCCCTTTTGTTAGGTTCCTTAAAATAGTATAGTAAGACCTTCGATTAGTAAGAGTGAGAGGAGACTGATACATTAGTAAGCTTGCAGAATGACTTCGCTTTTTTCCTGTCTGTACTTGTCTATGGTTTTGCAGGATTGATATTAGTTAAGTTACCCTTGTTAGTTTGTGTTCATGTTCCTCTCCTCTCATACTTAGATACGTGTCTGTCTATGGGGCAAGGCAGGGACAGGGAGGGAAGAGAGGAGGGAAAGAGAGAGAGAGAGCTTGGCGATAGAAGGGAGGAATGGAGGGATGGAGGGAGGAGTGTGTGGTGGTGACGATGATGATGACGGACATAACATCCTGTGGAGCCGTAACAAGGAATGACAAGAGTGACTCCATGCCACCTCCTCCTCCTCCTCCTCCTCCTCCTCCTCCTCCTCCTCCTCCTGCTTCTCCACCTCCTCCTCTTCAAACTCTTTTTCCTTCTCTTCCGCCACTTCCTATATTTTCTTCTCCACCTCTTTCTCTTCCGCATCTTCCTCCATCTGCTTCTTTTCCGCCATCTTCTCTTCTATTTTCTCCTCCTCCTCCCCCTCCTCCTCCTCCTCCTCCTCCTCCTCCTCCTCCTCCTCCTCCTCCTCCTCCTCCTCCTCCTCCTCCTCCTCTGGGTCCAGATTTTGTGTGTGTGCCACCCAGACTCTCCGCCATCTGAGGTTCTTTCACCAATCTTTCGGGTCATTGAGGCGATGTAAAGCGCAGCTGAAGCCACACACTGATCTAGGACACGCAGGAGGCCGCCCACGATGCTTAAAAAATATTACTACGACTTAAGATTATTATTCTCAAGTAGATATTCTTATAATCTACTTATTTTTGTTTATTCATATATTAAGTACTTGTTTCTGGTATTAGTTGTATTGGTGTTTTATTTAAATTCAAAGCCTGACTCTTCATAAAGTAACAATTGTATTTATGATTATTTATAGACACTGAAACGATTCTGTCTGCCACGACTAATACATGCAGACAACCGACGAAGCACAGTAGCAGGTAATACTATATCTCTGGATGGTAAGACGCTGCAAAAACGCGTAAACCTCCGGAAATGAGATGCAAATGAAGGTAAGAAATGATCGGGTTCGGATATCAGGATGGGATTCTCTATAAAATTGCTTCAAATCCTCATGACGACAAGATACTGAAGTACTAAATTATGAGAATCAAGTCCAAAGTTAGTATTGATGATGGTGATGGAGGTGAATGTGGTGATGGGAGTAATGACAGCGGTGGTGGTAGTGATGGTGATGGAGGTGGTGTTGGTGGTGTAGTGGTAATGATGGTGGTGGAGGTGGTGATGGTGGTGGAGCACGAAACACAGAGAGCAGATCCTCCTTCTTCCCTCCAGAGTGGGCGCTGATCCCTCTGAAGGCGAGCTGATCCTCTCAGATCGTGGCCTCCAGAGCCCATTACCACGCAGCCGAGGGGAAGGTGGAGGCAGGGGAAGGCAGGGAGGGGGAGGAGGAGCAGAGGCTTAGGGTGGTGACGGTAACCAAGGGGAGAAGAGAGAGGGGACGTGAGGGGAGGGAAAGGGGAAGAGTGAGAAGGATAAGGAAGGGGAGAGGAGGGAGTAACGAGGGGAGAGAAGGAAGGCAGCTAAAAGGTTATAAGAAGGGGAACAAAAAATTGAGGCCCGTATAAGGATACATTCAGAAAATGGTAGACGGTGGTGGACAGAGGAGTGTTGGAGCAGCCTTTCTTAACCTGGGGTAGCTGGCGTCCTTAAAGGGGGGTGTCCATTGCGATTTAAGGGGATTTAAGGGGATTTAAGGGGGTACTAGGAATGAAGTTCAGGTATGTGCAATGCAATATGTTAGTATACTTGGGCTACACATAATATATCGCTTCAGGGGGAAAAAAGTTACTTATAAACATACACCTAATGATTTTTTTTTTTATAGTTTCGTTGAGGAAAATGAAATTATACATAGAATACGAGACTTATATTCTTGAAAAGCATTTGCAATTCT
>JAPQNM010000008.1:9517219-9527219 GCA_029783475.1 Metacarcinus magister
CTTACAAGAACCTAAGACAGCCACTGAGAGCCCGGGAACCCTTGTGGGAACTCTTAGTAATTTTTCAGAACGCTTTGGTCAATAAACTATACAATAAAAGCATAAAAGTTCCCTCTGTGTTTCCATGTTACTGGAAATCCATCTTCAGGACGCCGTTGGGAAGTATTATTGAAGGGAAACAAAAAGTAAGGGTGTGTAAATTAATTAAGTAATGTATTATAATGTCAAAAAAAAATGTGAACAAAAATGGGAGTCATGTTGATTTACCTGCTAGAAAAGGTGACATTGTTAATTGTTATTATTGACATTATTATTACTATTATTATTCTATAGGTATTAATCAGTGTGGCATGTGGTGGTTGTGGTGACGATGGTAATGGAGGTGAGTGATAAGGTGAGAGAAATAGTGATAGTAATGCCGATACCTAGCGAGTAATGGTATAGAAATGGTCATCATAGTGATAGTTATGGTAGTGGTAGTAGTGGTATTGGTTGTGGTGGTGGTTGTGGTAGCGGTGGTGGCGGTGGTAGCGGCGAATGGGAGACACACTGCCGAAACAAGGCGAGGAGGGTCTGGTCGTGTCAACAGCGGCCGGCGGGGCGGCTGCTGCCTCGCCCGTAATTACCCAACACTGTTTGTCCTCAACCAACACCGCCGAGCTTTGGGCCGCTCGCCACCGCCGCCGCCCTCGCCTCCACCCTGCCTACCCCACCTCCATCCTACTACCCATTTCCTTCATCCCATTCCCTTAACCTATTCACCTTAACCCTGTCTGCTCACCTCTTTCACCTCCACCCAATCCCTTCATCCTATTCACTTGACCCCGTCTATTCACTATCATCCCTTCCTCCACCTTGCCTCACCCTACCTTCCACCTTATTACCTATTCACTCTATTCACCTACCGTAACTTTATCCCAATTCCCATTTCCTTCAACTTTCTCCCATAATTCTGTTTAGCTTACCTTCAACATACCCATTCCATCCGCCCCTCCTACCCATCTCTCTCATATCCTTCCCATACCCATTTTGTCTGTCCACCCAACATACCCATCTCCTTATGCTCTTTCCTAATTCCCTTCACCTGTCTACCTCATTGCCCTAATATCTTTGCTATCAACTTTTTTCCTCAATCACCCTCTTTATCTCCATGTTACCCATCCACTCTTTCCACCTTGGCTACCTACTATCTCTATCCTTACTGTCCTCCATTTTCTTTCCTGTCACTCTACCTACCTACTCATTACTTATCTCGTTCCTCCTCTACACTACCTACCCATTTCCTTTACCTTCACCCTATCCCTCTTTCCTCTATCTCTCTTCTATTGTTTACTATCCTACTGTCTTTCTATTTTCTACGACCCTTGCCTCCAGTAGTCAATAAGAATCAAGAACAGTATCGTCAATTACAGTTTTTATAATCCGTTCGTTTATTCTTTCCTCTAGAGCCGCTAGGTCTTGACATCGATCCTTCAATGACTTTGATACATGAAGTCAATGAGAGGTAAATAACCTTCTCTTAAATATAGTGGTCCAATCAGGTGAAGTTAAGGCAAATAATGGTAATAAACTCCATAAAAAAACAGCAACAGCAACAACAGCAACAACAACAACGACGACGGCGGCGGCGGTGGCGGGCGGCGGCAGATGTGTGTGCTCAGGGATCTGGTCTACACGACGCACGGCCTCACCACCGCCACTCAACAGCGACCGAGTAAATAGAGTCAAGGATCCTTCACGTCTTTCGCGGCCACGACCCAGAGCCTGTGTGATCCCGGTCCCGCCAACACCCTGTAAAATGCTGCGAGTATCCTATACCTCGAGGAGTCTTACAAGGGAGATAAGTGTTGACTCAAGTGCGAGGTGCTGTCACTCGTGTTTTGAGGTAACTTGTACTGCTCAATGGTGGTGGCGCGAGGCTGAAGCAGGACGGGTGGCTGGCTGGCTTATTAGCAGGGCATAATGGGGCGAGGAAGTTTGTACACAGGAGGGCTTGGTGCGGCGCCAGGTACCGGTACAAAGGGGGGGAGAGGAGGGGCGTAATATTTAGTAATGGTTCGTGTACGTGTCAGTGGAGGCGATGGAGGTGCGAGGTGTGGTAGTTAATACAATGCCGATGACGTGCCGGGTGTTGGAGGTTTATGACGCTTGCTCGTCAACAGCGGTAGACGGCGCGGCGGGAGGCGGTGAGGCGGTGAGGAGGAGGACGAAAAGGAGGAGGTGACGGAGCTCCTGCGACGCGGGACCTTCCTTCCTTCCGGAATCACATAACAACACGTCAAGTGGCTGGTGATCTCTCTCTCTTTTTTTTTCTTTCTCTCTCTCTCTCTCTCTCTCTCTCTCTCTCTCTCTCTCTCTCTCTCTCTCTCTCTCTCTCTCTCTCTCTTTCCTTTTTTTTTAGTGATGATGAATATGCAATTTCTCATTTATGCTACATTCCATGTCCTTCCTCGTGCGTGCGTGCATAGCAATTACTTGTATGTTTATCAATATTAATGATGGAAAAGCCAATTATCCACTTATTCAAAACAATTTGTGTTGCTCATATAACGAGAACATCCTGATACAGTTACACAGTTTTTGTTTTTGTAATGAAAAACATACAAAATGACCAACACGTGGGAATTATACACGTCAAGATTATGTTTCCTTCCAAGGCGTGATGGAGGGAAGTCTAGCGCAGGGACGAGGTGAGAGAGACACGAGGCGAGGAGATGAAAAGGAGACGAGGCGGGAGGAGGTGAGAGAAAGGTGAGGCGGGAGGGAGAAGCAGCAGAGCAGAGCCGCCCGCATGACAATCACGTTAATTAAACAAGACCGAGAGGGACCACGCGGAAGTGAGACTCAGACCGGTACAGACGATGGGAATCTCTCTCTCCTCCTCCTCTCTCTCTCTTTTACTCCTCATCCTTCTCACTTTTCTTTCCTTCTTTCCTGTTATGCGTATCTTCCTTACTTTTAAATAATCTTCCCTCTTTATTCTATTTTAATATTCGTTCTTTTTATTTTGTCTTTTCTTGAATGGAAAGCTTGAGTTTGCTTCACATTAAGTTCATTATACTAATAACAAGAGAGTCGGAGGCAGATCACGCCTTCACCCACTCTCCGTTTTCTCCACCGCCGTCTCATCTGACTAACAAATCAGCAGGGAGGCGCGAACCTCCTCCTACGGCGCGGACACATCACTAGGAGGCGGGGACAAGGCTCTCCTGGTCCCCTCGGCACTCCCCTTAGACACACAGACAAACAGACAGGCTGATATCAACCTCTCTCAATAGGTAACTTAACCTTATAACACTTACTATACTCAGAGTTTCATAATCCTGATAATTAATATAGAAAAAACGTGTTAGCTTCTATATTATATTAATTCCCTCCATCGGGGTTACTATACAGCGGTGACTATGGTATCTGAGGGAAATTAAATGGGTTCTGGTACTAAGGAGGTAAAGGTAACGTAATTAACAGGTGAACAGTAGTACCTGGGACGACTATGGATGCGAGGATGGAGTAAGATGAAAAGGTGAGGAGGTGAGAAGAAGTCCATGTGAGGGTGAGGTGGAAATGTTGCAGAAAAGTGTTGTCTGGTGATGGAGGCTGAAGGAAAAAAAGGTTAAGGTGGTATATACACCTAGCAGACAGTAAAGGGAGAGGTGCAGGTGTAGGTGACGGCTGGACGCAGGTGTGATGGGATGACTGATGGTGATGTCATGGTTGTTGGTGATTGCAGGGAAGGTAGTGGTGGTGGTGGGAGTGTCTCTGTTTGTCTGTCTGTCTGTATGTCTGTCTGCTTGCCATCTCCCTCCTCCACCTCTCTCCCTCTCTCACATTTTTCCCACCCGCGCCTTTTTACGCATCTGGTAGTCTGGGAAAGTTGCCAAATATCACCAAATTCAGGATCACATTATTTACACCTTTAATCCCGTGAAATTTAGGACAAAAATAAGAACCAAAAATGCAAATATGACTTATGGGAAAAGAATAAATAATGATAATTTTGTTTCGAAGGAAGAAAATGATGATATGACGATGTGAGGGGAAGACAAGATCACAGGCAGTCCTTATTTCAAGCCAAGAGTCCTAAACCTGAACTGTTAGGACTCCTTCACGCCTCACCCGGCCCCCCTCCTCCTCCTCACCGTCTTGCTCCGCCCCACCCTATCCCCTTACCCCCTTTCTGCCATTTTCCTCACCTTCCCGAACACCATTAGCACCACTATCATCAAAGTGCCATAATAACAGACTCAAGCATACAGCACTCGGCTCCTCTTACTGGCGTTTTCACCCAAGCATTCACCATCGATCGTCACCCCCATCAATCACCACTCACACACAGTCACTATTCTCCACCACCACCACTACCACCACTACCACCATTACCATTACCGCAAACACCAAAAACAGTAACACACTCACTATCACTTCCGTGCCCCACCTTCATCTTCACTTACTAACAATATAGTCACCATCAACAGACTGATATTAAGTACATCGAAATTTAACTTAATTCAACTTAATCACACGCATAAACAAAAATCAACTCAATCATTAATATTCTGAATCCAGTAATATCTTTTAGGGGAGGAGGAGGAGGAGGAGGAGGAGGAGGAGGAGGAGGAGGAGGAGGAGGAGGAGGAGGAGGAGAAGGAGGAAGGAGCACGAGGGGGCGACGGTGAACCTGTATAGACAGCATCAGACACGACCATCAGCAACTTGAGACCACACCAGACGCTTCCCCCAGGACCCCTTCCCCCGCCAGCAGGAGGTAAGCGCCCCCCACCCTTGAAGCGACAGAGGATACCAACTCCGTCATTAATCATCCCTCGGAGACAATTAGCTGTGAGTATTTTGACTTCGAAAATGGATTCATATTTGCAAAGTGATGTATGTGTGGCCGAGCTGTCATTTGACGGGTGGTTTTGAGAGAGCTTTGGTGAGGGAGGGAAGGGGAAAGGAAAGAGGCACAGGGGGTCATGGAGGGGTTGAAAAAAGGGGTGTGACAGCCTGGAAGTATGGTGGAGTTAACATATTCAAATGCTTGAGTGAATGGATTAGGGTAATGGATGGGGTATGGGGTCTAGTGAAAAGAGTAACGAGGAAGAAATAGTCCTCTGATACATAAGAATATAATGTTTAAACGCAAATATCATAGACCAAAGAAAGTGATTGGTAAATGTATGTAAATAAATAATAAATAACATGAAAATAACGAGATAAAAACTGAGCAACATACACAAACGGACCACAAACAACGAAACATCACCTACCGATCACACTTCACCTTTAAAAGCAAAGCAAACCAAACCAAGCCAAGCGAGTATCAGTCACAGAGGGAGGAGGAGCTATTCAAGAAGGGAGGGACGGAGAGACGGAGGAAGCCAAGGAGGAAGGGAGGAGGAGGGAGAGAGGGAGGGAGGTAGTGATGGAGGACCACCGCGCCCACTTCCATGATTAATGATGCGGGTGTCACCCCAAATTAATGAATGTCACTGTGTGGCATCCAACCTGACTGGCGGCCGCTTACAGGGTGGTCAGAACGAGGTGGTTAAGTCCTTAATGCCGCGTTAGTTACTCTTATCACCTTCTTACAGCAATTAGAGGGGGGAGGGGAGGAAGGGGGAGCAGAGACAGATATGGAGGAAGGGAGGGAGGGAGACAGAGAAAGAAGGAAGAAAGGGGATCCAAGCAGTAAAGGACAGAGGGATGAAGGGAGGGAGAGCATAGAGAGGAAAGTTTCTGTGACTCAGCGGACGACAAATTCAAACCCACGAAAGACAAGCCGACAGAAGCTACCACCATCTCCTCTTGTCCTTCCTACAACCATATTTCACTATCTCCTTCCTTCCCTCCCTCGCCTGGCCCTCCTCCGCGCCCTTTGGAAGAGGAGGTGTTCGGTTGTCGCTACAAATAATGGGCCACACCCCCGCCCTTAGAGAAGAGTGCTCGGCGGCCGCGAACAGAAGGAGGATCATTACACGCTCTCGACACAAGCATTAGTCTTCCCTCCTCGCTGAAATTTATGATCTTGGTGAAGGGAGACGCGTGTTTGAGAAGAGGAGGAGGAGGAGGAGGAGGAAGAGGAGGAGGATGGGAGTAGAGAGGGAGAGGTGTTAGTCCAGTAGAGGAACGTATGGAAGAGAGAGAAAGGGAAGGTTTAGTCGCAAGGAAAATGGTGGCAGTGCCGTGCGGTTCTCTACTTGTAACATTTTGCGTCACTGCGGCTTCCTCCTGGTCGAGTCTCACTGCATCCATGTGTTTGTACTACTTATTAACACAGGTAAATGTAGTATTAGTATTAGTATTTGTATAGTAGTAGTAGTAGTAGTAGTAGTAGTAGTAGTAGTAGTAGTAGTAGTAGTAATAGTAGTAGTAGTAGTAGTAATAAGCTCAGAATAGAAGCCAACTAAAAAAATGTTCACAAATAAGCCATGTGCAAAGCAAGAATCAGTTCCCAGGGCCAGCTAAGAGTTTACCGTAACTCTGCCAGAAGGGACTGAGGTGCCTCGTATGAGATAAACAGCAAAACGCAGACAGACAGGAAACCAAATGGAGACAGATGGGTACTAAGTGGGGACGAGACCTCACCTCTATTATCCATTACCTTACCGGAGCAACAACGATCATCCTCATGGCATTAATCAGCATTACTGTCCGTCCACATGATAAAAAGTAGAGTACAAGCACAAGAAATTACGTAACTACAAGGTTAAAAGTTATCGCAAATTATAAAGTTGGATTGTGAATCGATATGAGTCAAAGGAAACTAATTAATAAGGAATTAGAAAAGGAAGTCAGATGACGATTCTTTATGTATTATTCACCTTCAGCTTTTCTTCCACACTGTCAACGATTCCCTTTTCCCTTAAAACCAAATTTATCTTACAAATATAATCATCTCCCACTATATAAAACACACATCCCCTCGTTATAAGAAACAAATCTTCCATTACTATCATTCTTCTCCCTCTCCTCATTCACCTGTAAGCATCAACTATCCTTTAGAACCACATCATCTAACTTCCCTAAGAACTTGAGCCATTCTTCCTGTACCTTCCCTAAAGAGCCATAGCTATTCCCTGCCCCTGCCCTTGCTCAGAACCCTGCCCAGTGACCCTCCTGCCCAGCGACCCTCCTGCCCAGCGCCCCTCCCCTTCAGGAAACGAGGGTTCAAATACTGTTCAATCACTGCGGTGACGATGTGCCCAGATAGCGATCAGAGGCATTCACGGGCCCGTGTGTGTCGCGGCCCACGTGGCTGTGTAATGAGCTCAGGCTGGATGCGAAGCTGATAAGAAATGATGCCCCGCTGCCCCGTCCCTTGCCTCCTCTAACGTCCCTAAGGAGCCTTGGGGATGAAAAATTGGCGGGGTAAGAGTAGGAGTAAGAGGAAGTGTTTGAAAAGGGATCGCAAGGCATAAGCTAATGTTTGAGGCTTTAATGAAACTACCACCGCTACTGTATTACTGCTGCTGATACTGCTACATCACACGTCGCTGTAAACATTGCATATAATAACATTTGGCTCAAAGTCTCCCCGGCTCAGGGATGTTACCAGGCCGCCTCTGGGATGGCCCTGGCAGGAAGGACAAATTTGTTTAGGTTTCGGAGGCTTGTTTGTAAACAGCAATGACGTCACTACAGCTCACCCTCCCCACTAAATCTGGACCCACGACGCTGCCTCTGCTGACCCACTAAGCCCCGACATAAGTGCCAAACCCTAGACATCCACAATAACATTATAGTCTGTGACGCATGTATTCTAAATAACTTTTTCTCCTGAGATGAAAAGTGCTCAGCCTATCCCTGCGTTTACAAGGTACGTGACACAATGTTAAAGCAAGATAGGGCAACCAGATCACTTCATGTTAACCTATCCGAAGTAAGATCCATAGAGTGTGTTGGACGGAGAGTTATGGTATGCTAAGGGACGACGGATGGCAGTGCACGGTAGACTAACGATCTTGGGGACAAACATTGAAGTCACACTATCGGCTCCTCCTTCCTTCCCTTGCATCGTTACGTTGTTTTAAAAGTGACCTATACGTGTTTGCTGTGACCCCGCGACTTCTAGCTAATTGTATATGGTTTTGAATTACGAAAAAATTAAGATGATAAGTACGGTTTGTTATCTACCCTAATATAAAGCGGGTATAGAAAATGGAGTAGCTTATAGACTTGAAAAAATAAATAAGGAAAACTTAAAATAACAGAAAAAAAAAAACTCTGGCAACAAAACGAAACAAAACAGACAAGAGTTGGACGAAGGAGACCAGAGCCGCGTGACGGTTCACAGACAACAGTTTTGTGGACACGCTCCCCCCCCACCCCCTAAACTCCTCTGACCCCAACACTACCAGAGACCCGCAAGAACCGATTCCACACGTAAAAAGGACTGCAAACAGCTAATCGGCGGGAGAGTAAATGTGTCCAGTGTTGGGGCGCCACGCACTCCGGCACACCCAAACACCGCGGTCATGCCTCCCGCCGCCGCTGAAATCCGCTGCCGAAAATCACGCAGTCCAGAGCACGCGTCTCCCCGTCCCCTGCCCGCCCCCCGCCCACCAGGCACCGCTGAATCGCTGAAACAGGGCGTGATCGAGGGCGTAGTTAGGCAGGTGTATGTGTGTGTGTGTGTGTTTGTGTTCTTTCTTTCCCTTTCTTTCTTTATCTGTTTCTGTCTCGTTCTCTCTCCCCCCCCTTCTCTCTCTCTCTCTCTCTCTCTCTCTCTCTCTCTCTCTCTCTCTCTCTCTCTCTCTCTCTCTCTCTCTCTCTCTCTCTCTCTCTCTCTCTGTCTCTTTATCTATCTCTCTCTCTTTCTTTCTCTCTCATATGTAGTGCAGAAAGTCACTTTGATCACCACCAAAACGAAAAGACGTAGTGTTGACGTCAACGCAATCAACTTTTACAACACAGATGTACGTGCCCCAGACGAAATCTTTCAGCCTATGTAGTGTAAAAATTGCGAAAATCTAATTATATGACGATCCCCATGCCAAGTAAGAGATATAACGAGCAAACTCACTGGTAAACCTTGCACTACTAAGAGAAAGAATAAAAATATGTCAGGTGAATTAATGCCAAACACCATTTATCACTGCTGTTTGGCTTCTTCTAAATTTCTACACCTTGAATTTATCCTGAAACTGACTATTATTCTTATATGCTCAATGCCACACCACACTAACGTCCCGCCAGCCCTCCTGCCGTGAGGTGGGGACGAGGAGGTGACAGAACTCGCAGCCAGAAGGTTTTCTCCAGGGCTGGGAGGCTGCCAACCCTTCACCGGGAGGGAGGAGGGACAGAGAAACAGGCTAAGAGTGTCTGGTCGGCGGGGCGACAGTGGTGGGGCGGGATGAAGTTTGTGGCGTTGTAAGATCGCTACCTGAGCTTGAAGGACAAGTTAATAATTTTTTTTTTATGCATCTTCTCTCTCATTAAGTGTTTTTTGCCACCCACATATATGTCCTAAATTATAGCCACACGCACACGCACGCACGCACACACACACGCACACACACACACGCACGCACACACACACACACACACACAAACACACACACACACACACACACACACACACACACAAACACACACACACACCATAATCGCCTCACGTCTCTCGATAAAACATAACAAGAGAGACAACTTCTTATCGCGACACCACTTGACAGCCTGATGCAAGACATGAATTAAACACACACACACACGCACACAGACACACAGACACACACACACACACACACACACACACACACACACACACATATATATGATAACCCCAATTTGTGCTATTTATGAAGTGTTCAGATGGTATACAAGGCACAAAGAGCAATTTTTCATGACCTTGAAGATTTTATTACTTATTTCCTCCCGTGTCGTCAAAACAGTAAGACAATTAGACTTATTCTCTCTACTAAAGGCAGATAATTGCGCATGTTCGTTGCCATGATTGTGTTGCTCTTTGGAAGTGTTGTGGTATTGTGAGAGAGAAAGAAAGAGT
>JAPQNM010000008.1:9532219-9554719 GCA_029783475.1 Metacarcinus magister
TTGCATTGCACCTCAACACCAACAGGTCAGGTCAAGTATTTGTTGCTGCTGAGGTGAGTGAGTGTGCCTGGTGTGGGTGATGTGTGTAGAGGTGTGAGGAGAATGGGCGGCCCTGATTTGGCACCGTCTTAGAAGGATGAAGGTAGAGGATGCAATGTCGGGAATTGAGGCGATGGAGTGTGGCAGCCGCCGGGGGCGCCTTACCTGGCTTGGGTACATTCCTCTTGACCTGCATCCACTTGTAAGTGGGCACGGACTGCTGCGGCTGGTGATGGGGAAGCGCGTGGGGAGACCCAGTCATCATGCCGCCCACCCCACAGGCATCTCTCACGCCTTCGTGGTGGGCGTAGAGTCCCATGCTCATGTGTCGGTATTGGGCGGCTGGATCGAGGTAACCTGGATAGCCTCCCGCACCGGCTGGAGACATGACGCCCGTCTGGCCGCCCACGCCGCCACCCACAGCCGCCGCCTGCACAGCGCTCGTGTAGTCGTAGCCCTGAGAGACATGGTGCTGCGTGGCCGCCATGCCACTCGTGGGGTGTCCAGGGTAACACACGCTGCTGTAGTCATCCAGGTTCGTGTAAGAAGAAGGGATATGAGCGTCCTGAAGACTTGTGTGCTGCGGTCTGTGGTGGTCGGTGGGCGTGAGGGCGGGCGGAATGTAGGTTTGGCCCTGCACCGCCTCATGGCTCTGACACTGGCCGTAGTAGTGTTGCAGCTCGCTGCAGTAGGGCTGGCTGTGATAGCCTGACTCGGCGTTGCACACCCCGTACACCATGTTGGTGGTGTTCATGGGGCCGCGGCGTCCCTCATACTGACCCGCCGCGCCCGCCGCCCCCGGCACCCTCCTGCGCCTGGCCCCGCCCACACACTGACACGCCCCGCCCACAACACAGGTACACATACCGCACGCTACACTCATTCCCTCACTCACGCTACACTTCCTCATAACTCTTAACACACTTCTCGCAGTGTTACAATGGCCGGGTAAACAGTCGTGGCTCAGGGGTGGAGGGGGCGTGAGTGACAGGCGCGCTGCACCCTACCCTCCGCCCCCCCACCCCACCCAACCCCACACACCGGGACGGCACTTACATTTTCCCTTCTCGCGAAGACAACACGAGTAGTGACCCAAGTCACACATGAAAAAGAGCGCGCGCGCGCGCGCTCGTTCACACACATACACATGCATGCACCATACACACACACACACACACACACACACACACACACACACACACACACACACACACACACACACATACACACACAAACAAAAAAGCAAAAAAACAAACACATACATTAGTACAGTACTATACTTCTTTGTATAACACTCAAGGTTACATGAGTTACACACACACACACACACACACACACACACACACACACACACACACACATCACTGATAACCTAGAATCCTGACAACGCTGCTGCTCCTTACTGATAACACTCACACCATCAACTCTAAGGTTCCTCCACCACGCTGCTGTTGTATCTGTGAGTCGCGGAGAGTGAGAGTGATTGACTCCCACCGTGTCTTCCTTCCACTCAACAGTCGCTGATCGATCAGTCAAGTAATTGTTTGCAGTCTTCTTTCCCTGACGGCGACAGAAGGCTGGCCATTCACCAAGCTCTGCGTAACTCACTCTCATCTCTATGTCATTTTCTCCTTTCTCTCCCTCTATTCCTCTATTCCTTCTATTCAAGTCATGTAAATCTTCCTGATGCTGCACTTCTTCCCGAGTCACGTTCATCAAGCTCAACAGACTTATTTCACGGCCTGCGTTCTCTTTCTTTCACAAAACGCGGCTTCTTTCATGTATTATAAATTTTCACACCTACGCTTTTTCATAATTTATATATATTTACTTATGTGTTGAACTGCATTACGTAAAATAAGGATAAAAAAGCCACGTGTTGGTGTTTAGTTTTTGCTCTTCCCTCTATAGTTAAGGAGAAACACGTATTATTTTCTATCACTCTTAGACGGATTAAACACAGCTTCCTCAGTGAGTAAAGCGTATACTAAACTACTTTTTTTTTCACGTCATCACCCAACAAAAGGGATTCATGGTTACAGAAGGAAAGGGTTACTGAGATTACTGCGTGTAGGTGGGAAGTTAAAAAAAAAAAGAAGTCAACTACCATTGTTTGGGTGTGAATATGCAGCGTAAAACAAATACCATTCACCTCTCTCTCTCTCTCTCTCTCTCTCTCTCTCTCTCTCTCTCTCTCTCTCTCTCTCTCTCTCTCTCTCTCTCTCTCTCTCTCTCTCTCTCTCTCTCTCTCTTTATACACACACACACACACACACACACACACACACACACACACACACACACACACACACACACACCCACCTTACCCCACATACCACCACCAACACAAGTCACCCTCCCTCGCATTCAGGTCCGGGCAATGAGAACAGAGGAAAAACAAGAATTATACTCTAAATTAAACGCCCTTTATTGATCTCTCACACCGGGGCAACACAGAATATATACTCACTAACGCAATCATCCCCCCTAAACAAACCACTCGCGGCCACACAGACGAGCCTCTCAGCACACCTCTTGCAGCGGTCAACAAAGGTGCTTATTGTCGCCCTCACGAAGCCGCCGCGGGAGGGAAAGGGTGCAGGCCTGGTGAGTGGGAGGAGGGAGGGAGGGAGGGAGAGAGGGAGGGAGGAACGGTGCTGGTAGTAGTGGAGGGGGGTAGAGTAGGTCTGGTGGGGGTTTGGTTAGTGGTGAGACGGAGGGTTTGGCGTAGTGGAGTGAGTAGAAGGATTGTGGTGAGGAGGGAGGGAGTGATGTGGTGGTGGTGGTGGTGGTGGTGGTGGTGGTGGTGGTGGTGGTGGTGGTGGTGGTGGTGGTGGTGGTGGTGGTGGTGGTGGTGACAAAGACAAAGATAACAGTAAAAGGAGAAAATCAGGGCAATAAAAGCATATAAACGATAATATAAGAAAACACGAAAATAAAAGACTAGAGATGGAAAGAGAAAATCACAACAAAAAGACAAAAGACACCAGATAAGCGTCATTTCTCAAACATATACGCAACACCAGCAAAAGTCTTACACTATTTCCACAGGTCACTCTTACACCTGTGGACAAGTGTGGGTCAGGGTTCGAGGTTTGGGGTACACAGGTGATAATACAAGGTGTGAGATATGGTAATCCTTCCATCACACCTTCACCCCAAAAGCATCTGACACCTATGCATATCACCCAAGAAATGACATCAGTAATCACCCCACCTTCCATTCTTCCTCTAAAACATTATATCATCATCTATTATTATTTTTCTTATATACTTCCTCGCGTCTTCACATCATCATCATCATCACCATCATCATCAACAGCCAATTCCAGAACATTTGAGTGAAGAAACTGTTCAAACATTTCTTCATTCATCTCTATACTGTTCGTCTACTTCAAGCCACTCCATCCAAACCTCGAGCAAAGACAAAGAGTAGAGCCACTAACCTTCCTGCCTCCTGACCTGATCCTCACCTCCCAGTCCACTCCTTCCCGCTGCCTCTCTCAATACATCGAAAACGCAGACGTTCCTGGAAGACAAAGAGGACAAAATATCAGGGAGTCAATATTAATCTTCGCTGGGCACACTAAACCCCTCGAGACCCGCCTCTCTGTGCCTGCAAAAATGTCCTCTCTGTGTTGACTCCTCCTCCTCTTTCTCTTTCACTTTCTGGTACACCATATTCTTCTTGTTCTTGTTCTTACTCCATCTTTTCTTTCTCTTTTTCCGTCCTCTATATCTCTCTCCTCTTCTCTTTCTTTATAGGTTCCAATATCTCCTCTTTTTCTCTTCCTTCTTCTTTCTCCTTTTCCTCTTTTTCTGGAGATAAAGGTAAAGATCTGTAGAGGAGAGAAATTCTTATCAAGCAGACAAACTCATTTTCATCAAACAGGCTTTATTTGTATGATTTTCCTATTGTCTTTCCATCATTTTCTTCCTCATTTAATTCTTCTAGTTCTCCTCCTCCTCCTCCTCCTCATCATCATCATAATAATTAATCATCTCTTCCTCATATTTCCTATCTTCGTTTTCTTCATCCGCTCCTTCTCCTCCTCCTCCTCCTCCTCCTCCTCCTCCTCCTCCTTAGATTCATCTGTGCGCAGGGAAGTTCGGGGCAGCTGAGAATTATACTAAATAAACCAGCCTGCATCAGCAAGACCAACAGGGCAGGAGCTCCGGGGGCAGGATGGAGGGGCCGTCACGGGGAGGCTGACATATGCGTGCTCACAAGGACCGCTTTAGGCAGCCCTGAGCAAACCTGGACTCACAGACGAACCTTGTCATTGTGGATTTTCTCTCTCATATCGACAGAGTATTTTCATCCTTTCTAGACGTTCAGTATGTATTCATGCTATCAATGTGGAAATCGGAGGAAGAAGTCAATTTGCGAATGTGTTACGTTAGCAGGTGTGTCGTTTCTATGTGCAGGTAAGTACTGGTAGGTAGACTTATATTATTTAAAGAAGTAAAGCAAATCTTGGACCGGTCTTAGTGCTCACACGTTGCAGAGGGAATGTATTTTTTTTATCCCACTGTATATTTTCGTCCACAAATAATAAGACTTACCTAGAAATAATAATACAGGTTAACACAACATGACGTCAGCTAACACAGGTCTTCCTAAATGACCTTCCTATCCTCGTATGAACATTTTAAGTCAAAGTACAATACACGATATTTACCATATGCCTTCGTACACACACACACACACACACACACACACACACACACACACACACACACACACACACACACACACACACACACACACACACACAAGGGGCGGAGAAGGGACCACATTACCTGCCAAGGGACCTCACCTGGGCAAGTCATTAGCAGTATAAGGGGCACCAGACCGCCGCTGCTGATGCGAGGGCGCCCCAGGAGACCGTGAGGGACTGAGGTAGCAAAGGGAACGGAGAGGAAGGAAGGAAGACGTAAATAAAAGGTTCACAGTGCCAAAAGGAGGTATTATTATCATCTAAAGTAATAATAATAATAATGAAAACAATGATGATGATAACAATAATAATAATAATAATAATAATAATGATAACAATAATAACAATAAAACTCATGCTTTATATATATAAAGAAAACTAAGGAGAGAAAATAGAGAGGGGAAAAAATTTCACTATTAGGTACACAGGAGGAAGCAAAAATGAATGAAAAATGACAGCATGTAGGAATACTAACGCTGGGCAAACCTTCCTCTAAGGTATCAAGATTGAATGCCCTTTGGATTCAGTGTCTCGCCAGTGAACAGAAAAGAGAAATCGGTATTGAGTTTCGATTAGCAAGTCCCAACGATCACGAGGAGACACCAATCTCAGTCAGATGGAGTGATCACACCGACTTAATGAGCCTGTGTGTGTGTGTGTGTGTGTGTGTGTGTGTGTGTGTGTGTGTGTGTGTGTGTGTGTGTGTGTGTGTGTGTGTGTGTGTGTGTGTGTGTATACAGCTGCTGTGTACACATCCGTGACGCTCCCTTAAGTGCTGTTTACGACTCATAAAACCCATCCCCTTGACGGACATACACACATACACACACACACACACACACACACACACACACACACACACACACACACACACACACACACACACGCACACACAGCCATAACAACAGACAATCATTACGCACCACCTCAGCTTCTTGAATGCAACACAAAAGCATCCCGTACACTAAGCAAGGACATCGATACACACTGAAAACCAGGATTCACGGCGACTTCCCTTCCGGCTATGGGAGAGACAACAGAGGAAAGGGCAGAAGAAGAGACAAGAGGGAAGAAGGAGAGGAGGGAAAAGGTGTAGAGGGTTAAGAGGAGGGAGGGCATCACCACCGCCCACTGTGTTGTGAGTGACGGGTCGGTGTGAGGAGCGCTGGGCCGCGTGATTGACTGATACCCTCGTCCTCTTTGTGATTTGGACGTCCTCAGGTTTTAGTCGTGGTTTCTCCCGCAAAACAAACATAACTAAGGTATACTAAAGCCTCCTATTGGCTGTGATAAGTAAAAGCATCTCTCTTCTCGTTATTCTAAGCAAAATAATAGGCTAGAGAGGATCATGTCGGCGTGAAACTTTCCTTGATGGGATGAAATGATGTGTGAGTGTCACGTCTCGTCCCCCTCGACCCCCTGCGAGGCTCAGCAGGCGAGGCGAGATTATCCTGAGGTTATAATTTAATTTGTGGGAAAAGTGGACGTTGTTTTCCTTTGTCCACAGTGTAATGCGTCACTAATATTATATAAGCGAGGGAGGGATGAAGGAATGAAGGGAAGGGAAAAGGAGGGGATGGAAAAGTGGGAGAGGGAGAAGGACGCTGAACAGTAAGTAGGTTGATAAAAGTTTTGAACGACGTTGTGATAAAGGAATATCAAATAGTGGAAAAAATTATTATGGAACGGATTAATTTACAAACTTTTACATGCATATATTTATACATACAAACCTAAATAAAGAGTCAACAATTATGAAAAACAAACACACAGACACACACACACACACACACGGATCAGTTTACTTACACGCAACTAACCACTTTGTCTCTGCCTGAAACACTCCGTAATCCAGCCGGGAAAGACCGTAGGCGACTCACCCACCCCGACACGACACAGCCCACGCCACTCCACGCCCGCCACTAACACCCTTAAACCCTCACGCAACAAGGACAAAAATAAAGGCTATCAACACTCCAAAGGGATATAAAGGACCTGCGTGTGGATGCAAGATCTGAGTTTATCTACGAGTATAAATATGATGGTGATACACGCGTCTGTTGTGGTCACAGGAAAAGGGGGGGGGGAGGTACAGGGTGGAGGGGTTTTAGAGGCTTGTGTTGGGGTGTGGAGCGAGCTTAAATGATGGTGGTGATGATGATGACACACGAACAATACAAAAACAGTATTCTAAATCGTAAGTTTATATAAATGAGATAGATATAAAAAGCTACGCCCCCGGGTGGGCTCGAACCACCAACCTTTCGGTTAACAGCCGAACGCGCTAACCAATTGTGCCACGGAGGCTTGAAGACTATCACTGAATCACAAGGTCAGCTGCTCCATCTTCAGACTCCCAATACAAGAAGTCTGATCTGCAGTAATAATAATCTAACCCTGTCTCCTATAGCCTCTCATTCCTTCTTCCTCCGGGTATACATTCCCTTCCCTTCCACCCTTCTATCACTCTCTTACACTAGTATTATATCCTCCTTATTCCCTCTTACATGATTTCTCCTCCCTTCCCTGCTTCATCTATACCAGTTCTTATTTTCCTCTGACTCCCTCAGCTCCCTTCCTACGCTTCCCTCCTCCTCCTCCTCCTCCTCCCCGTGTCACCCGCTCCCTGGGGTCTCCGCGGGGCGCCGTTATGTAATCAACACCCGCGGACCCACACATGTCAACACGCTGCTCTTGGCTAAGGTTCCGCCGACGACACGTTCCCGCCAGCGTCGTCGGTCTGTTGGCACACATCGCCTTGGGGTGTCCCTGGATCTTACTGACGCTGAGGGTGGCGTAGCGTGGCACTATCTGAACCTCGCGGCGAACCAGGTGCCAACGGAGTTAAAAGGATTTGTCGCCTTCGTGCTGTGAATGAGTTTGTAATACGCGACACGATGCTGTTTTGGATCTGAGAAGCAGGAGTGTGTTGTTGTGTCTCCGTGATGATAACAGGTTATTTCAAGGCTTCACTACGTCTTTAAACACTGCATACCACTCTCATATTCCTCCTTTCAGTAAAAAAACCCCCACAAAATTATCTATTATTTAGGCCACATTAAGAGTCTCTTTATATATGCTGTAAATCAACCCAAATGTATAGCGTGTAGATTCAAGCTTTTAAAAATGAAGTGTAATTATTATGGAAAAAAAAATGTACTGGTATGGATTACAGATTCGAATTACAAAGAAAAAGACTCGAATGTTGAAGGAAAAAAAATGTACGTTTGTTTGGGTGTGGTCGAGGCGGAGGTACAACAGACAAACAAGTAACGAGGTCAAACAAACAACCCTAGGAAGAGCACAAACCGGCTACTTCCCCCCCTCTCTCTCTGTGTCTCTCCCCCCTCTCTCTCTCTCCCTCTCTCTCTGTCTCCCTATCTCTCTGTCTCTGCCTCACTGTTTCTCCCTTCCTCCCTCCTTCCATCCACCCCTCGACGAACTAATTAGAGGTACAGCCACTGATCAATTATTTGGGGTGTGGATTAAAGCAACACGGGATCCTGCCAGCCATTATCGACCCTGGCACCGAGGAGGGGAAGAAAGTAGGCAGTGGAGACCGAGAAATGAGAGAAAAATAGAAAAAGAATCAAGGAGTAGCAAGGTTAAAATAAGTATACTAGAGAAAAGCTACAGTAAATAGAACTTTAAGAGAGGAAAAAACCCATTAAGAACCAGCTATAGAGAATATATTAAGCTATGAACGAAAACAAACAAGATTACTATTAGAATTACGAGGAATGTTATTAGTGTATCATAAAGTACAGTAAGTGGAATCAATGTTAAGTCCTAGCTATATAGAGGTGTCAGCCATATCACTTTCTGGTCAGTCTCACGTCACATCTCACTCCACCTTAACGATAACTCAGCATCGTCAGCTAAATGAAGTGATCCATGAAATGTTTGTCGTCCCATACCCTTCCCTTCCACCCTTTCTACAGATCTTTCCTCTCCTCCTCCTGCTCCTCCCTCTAGGGCGTCGAGGTGTGGGATGGGCAGCTGCCTCTCCCTCCCCTCCCTCCCATGTCACCTGCCAGGCCTCAGCTCCTGTCTGTCTGTCTATCTCTCCCTCCCGTAGTGGCCGGACGAGGTCACTTGGGTATGTATGTTTGGGGACCCACACGTTGTTGTTGTTGTTGTTGTTGTTGTTGTTGTTGTTGTGATAGTAGTGGTGATGAGGATGGTGAAGATACAATATATTTTCCTTTCATCTTCTTTAATATTCATAGCACTACGGATTATAAAGACAGTATATTTTCCTTTCATTTTCTTTAATTTTCATAATACTACGAGTCTTGACTGGCTAAACACTATGCAGTTTAATAGAGGTCAACACTCATTCGAAAAAGAACAAAAAGCCTGATTGACACCTTTTATACACCAGCCCATAAGACCCACCCTTTACCCCTTAACCCTTTTGCCTCCCCCTATACAGTACTCCTTTACTTAAATTCCACTACCTTTCCCCAAATTATCATAACTTCCTCATACATCCTTTTCTAAATTCCTCTACTCATTAAATTCACTCACTTTCACTCTAAACCACATCCTTTCCTTTCCCTTAATCCTTTCCCTTCATCACCTACTAACTCTCCTCCACCCACACCACACATTCCCTAACCACAATAACAAACTTTCCACCCCACTTGCCACCACCTCCCAGTACAGTCACCTCACCACGCACCCACCACCCACACACACACACACACACACCCTAACTCTTTCTCTCGCCTAATTTGCCTCTCGAGTCACTAAGCCGCTCAAATCTACTCCCCATCCGCGCACTAAGCTGGATTAACGCCACTCATCCCGGCCAAGGCGTGAGCTGCTCCGCCCCACATATTGTTACACCGTCCGCCTGTATTTGCTCGAGTAAGTGATATAGCAACCTTCATATCCCAGGCGAGACAGTCCTCCTCCTCCTCCTCCTCCTCCTCCTCCTCCTCCTCCTCCTCCTATCCTCCTCCTCCTACTTCTTCTCCTTCGCCGCCTCCTCCTCCTCCTCCTCCTCTGGGCTTAGGTTTATTACTGGCTATTTATATATTGATGTTTATATATGTCAGAATGAACTTTCTTCGCCATTTGAAATAACTTCACTACATTTTCTGTTAGTCTTCCTTCTTATTTTCCTATTAATTATTGATCCTTACCTATATACTTCTCCTCCCACTTTCTCCTCTATTACTTCCCTCCCTCTATCCTCCCTCCCTCTCTCCTCTCCCTCCCTCCCTCCCGCCTTCCTTCCTCGGGTTGGAGATACACAATGAGCTTTGATTGACGTGAGGGAGAGAGCCCGTGAGGTGCAAGTAAATTCATCTCAATCACATCATTTTCCGCCTCGTTATGTGTCAATAATTAATGAATCCCTCAAGCCTCACTCCTGCCGGGGAGGGAGGAGGAGGAGGAGGAGGAGGAGGAGGAGGAGGAGGCGCGGGGACGGTACTTCTGAGGGCTGGAAGTGGCGGTGGTTGTAGTGGTGGTGGTGGTGGTGGTGGTGGTGGTGGTGGTGGTGGTGGTGGTGGTGGTGGTGGTGGTGGTGGTGGTGGTAAGGAATTGTGTTCACTTTTGAAGGAGTTACGTTAGAGTGAGTATAGGTGGAGAGAATGTTTTCATGTCTTATCTATTCTATGGGAGGACAATTGAGTGAAAAGATATGAAAAGACGAAGGGAAGGGAAGGTAAAGGGGAAAAAAAAAGGTAAGGAAAGGAATGGAGAAAGCGGAACAGAAAAAAAAATTACGAATATATACGTTATCGCAAAAGATGAATTAATGACATAACGTGGAATACAATATATGTATGACCGAACAGATAATACAACATAATGTATTACGAATATATTCAGTGTACAGGAACGTGGCAACACACATGAAACAATACTATCACTGCAAAGGACAGACAGTAACACAAATCCGCTTAAATAATATATTCCACGGTAAAAAGCACATAAAGAGAAGAGAATCAGCAGGTGGAAGGGTTTGATGTGGTACAGGACGCGTGGGAGGTGAGAGAGACACAGAGAGAGAGAGAGGGAGAGGATGAGACAAAGATAGAAAGACAGAGACAAAGAGGGAGAGGATGAGAAGACTGTGATTTGAAGCGTCCTCGTGGCAGAGTGTGAAGAATGGTTTTTATACTCGTGTGATGTGATGTTTCTCGTGAGCTGTGTCGGGCGCATTAAGGAGTCATTCGTCTGTGTTTGTGTCCCGGGCTGAAGGTTTTTGTGGGAGGCCGATTGTGTTGGCTTCCTTATTAAAGAATGATTTGTCTCCCGTAAGCAGGTGCGGCGTGTGTGCGTACGTGTGTGTGTGTGTGTGTGTGTGTGTTTGTACCCTACACTCTATACATAAACATATACACCACCACCTACTAAACACTCCATACACACCACCACGCCTTCACTCCCCACCCACAATACCTGCACCAGCTGTCGCCCCAACTCGTCCCCCCACCCCCCCACCCTAGGCCTATAGCAGTCCCGTGGTACAGTACTTGCGTGTCGCCCCTTCCTGCCGGTGACAAACACGCCACCAGGTGCTGCTGTGGCCCCTGGGGATGTATGTTCGTTTGACATCCTGCTATTGTTGTGTTTGTATCTGTGTGTGTGTGTGTGTGTGTGTGTGTGTGTGTGTGTGTGTGTGTGTGTGTGTGTGTGTGTGTTTGTTGGGGTTTTCCTCGGTTGCACCACAAATTAGGACACAAAGAAAAAAAAATAATAGGTAAATTTGCATTGAGTCCAACCCTCTGAACACCTTTCTTCCAGCCTTCAGTAGCCCGCAGGTTAACCACGAGCCGCTCCAACTTGGCTTGCGAGGATAGAAAATAATAAGTTTCTTACAAGTTAACTTCCCACGTGATGCCATAATTACCTTCACCAGCAGCTGTTACGTCTCTTTGATGTTGCCGATGAGTAGCTGGTGCTCTCACTCATACCCAGTCACCTACAACCTACACACCGAACCACACCTACAACCACAGCCACACCACAGCCACAGAACCAGATCCACTGCCACATTCCATACTGAACAGACCCTACAACCCCAGCAACACAGGCTCTTCCCTTAACAACTCCCCTTCAGGCGTTTCTCTCATCTAATTTTCCCCTCATCCAACCCTCCCTTCAGTCAGTTACCAGATCAGGAGCCATCCCTCCCTTGTGTCCTCCCCTCAGTAGCCTTTTCCCTCAGCCACCCAGCAGTCTGGTGTCCGGCCCTCACACTCAATCTCTCACGGTGACGGCTTCGTTGCAGTTGCATACTCAATCCCTGCTGGAGCCAATCAATTTCGCTCTTAACAGTGGCACTACGGGTCTCCTAATACGTGCTAAACGGCATAAGCTTCCTTGGCGACGAGCAAAATACTCTGGACGTTAGATGCGCCGTGCCTAAGGTCTGGTTCAGGCTGGAAAAGAAACCCTTGTGCAATAGTGATCAGTCATGCGTCAATTTTACCGGCCATCCATCAAGACATACGGACGCTGGAGTGAGACCTCGTGTTCGGGACGCCGCACCCTGGCTTGGGACGGGAAATACACGCCTCCCGCTGGGGGTGAGTTGTCCCTTCTCCAAGTCGTCCTCATTTCTCCCAAGAGTCTGTCGGTGAGAACGTGAGGCCATCGAGCAGCCCGGCCACCCACCACCACCACCGCGGGTCTGACGGAGGCCTTCGCGATACCCGAAATTGCTCTCGAGGCTCTGGACGCGGGATGATGGATGGAGGCTGTTCTCCAAAGACTAACAAAAGCGGAGTGTCAAATACCGTGTAGCGTCTGCACGGCCCCGCAATTATTGGCCAGCGATACTCCGGCCGGACAGGCGGGCAGCGGAAAGTGGAGGAAAAAGAGCAAAGAAGGAGGAAAAACTAAGGAAAATAGACAGAAAAAAGGAGAACTTGGGGAAGCAGGAAAAGGAAAATGGATTAAGAGGATGAAATAATGGAAATAAGGAGACAGGGAAATGAGAGGAGTGAGATAGAAGGCGTGAGAAAGGTGAAGGGACGGGAAAGCGTTTATAAATCAGCGAAACTGTCAAGACAAGACGCCTTACCTAACCTTAAACATACTGCCTTAGTACCAATAAACATTTAGCATTTTCGAGACCAATACAATAACACAGGAAGTCTCAGTAAACACAAAGCTCTCTAGTACTAGTTAATGCAAATAAAAAGTCCAACAAAAATAGGCAGCAGATGACACACAAGCGAGGATCATGATGCAAGACTGTTCGAGGTCTGGTCAAGATAAGGGCTCTGCCACACAAACAGGTTTTCTCGCTACTGTCCGAGCAATCCTGCGGCGCGTAATCCCCGGCCCTTAACGAACTGAACATGGAGGCGAGGGTCCGGGTGGCGGCGGGAGGGCGGCGAGGAGAGAGATTACTGAGTAAAGAGGAGAAAATCATATACAAAAAGGTATGAAATCTGTTTGGTAAAGAGCACACCAGTAGGAGAGAGTGGCAAAGGTGGAGCACAGAACCAGGTGTGTGTATATATAAACAAATAAATAAATATATATATATATATATATATATATATATATATATATATATATATATATTATATAGTTTTGAAATTCTTGGTGATCCTTTCCTTTCAGGTCATCACTCTTTTCAATTAGACGAAACACGACTCTGCCACTTCCTCCTCCCTAAGAGTATTTGGTGTCACCCCCACGCCACCCACCGACCCTCCCTAAACACTCCTTTATGCCTTCACCCCCTCCACTCAAGGACCGCCCCTCCCTCCCTCCCCCACCAGGATAACCGGCGAGTCTTATCTTAGGCGGGAGACGCAACCTGACTCCCTTATCTGCCAGGTTTAGTCACATTTTGAGCTATTGCCCGGCTCGTGTTGCCGTGTGTGGCGGGTGTCGGTGACCCCCGCGTGGTGGTGGGTGTGGTGGTGGTGGTGGTGGTGGTGGTGGTGGTGGTGGTGGTGGTGGTGGTGGTGGTGGTGGTGGTGGTGGTGGTGGTAGCGACATTGAAGGCAGAAAAAAAAGAGACCACCTCACCCAAACAAAACAAACCAAACGATATATTTCCCGCACACTTTATTTAATATTTGAACTGTTCCCACAAACACGATGCGAAGGAAAAATCGACAAGAACAACAATACTCTTCTACATTACAGAGGCTTATCAGGGGAGGCATCGAGGGAATCCATCACTCGACATCCCCTCCACTTCGACCAAATTAACAGGTTACCGTAGTTTCAGGAGGAAGTAGGTGGTAATTATCAACTGATGTGCGAGGGGAGAGGAAGAAGAAGAAGAGGAGGAAGAGGAGGAGGAGAAGGACGAGGAGGAGGAGGAGGAGAATGAGGAGGAAGAGGAGGAGATAAATAAGACCAAAACACACACAAAAATAGAAAAGAATAAACGACTGTGTGTGTGTGTGTGTGTGTGTGTGTGTGTGTGTGTGTGTGTGTGTGTGTGTGTGTGTGTGTGTGTATGTGTGTGTGTGTGTGTGTGTGGCCCGAGAGGGAGATGGATCAGGCCCTTGGGGAAGCACCTCTAAATTGCAACTTTCCACTCCTCTTTGTGGCGCGAGGCCGCGGGGGATTTGCTCCGAATTTGTGTTTGTGGCATTTCTGTTTGTTTCTGGTAAGGAAGGAAGGAGGGAAGAAAGGAGGAAGGGGAGGGAAGGAAGAAGGGTGTGGTGATAATTTTTTACCCTCTCTCTCTTTCCCTCATTCCAGACTTCCCTTACCAGTGCCAGACGGAACGAAAAACATAAATTCTTGTGGCCCGAGGCTGTCCAAGACTCGTCAACATCTGTTCTCCGCGGCGAGGGAAGCAAAACTCGCGGAGGCTCGCATGTGTCAGTAATTAAATGCATTACTCTGGGTTTGGGGGCGAGGCGGCGACACGCGACCAGCTCATTAATAGTGTTTAGCAGCCAGGAGGTGGTTATTATGAGATTTGAGGCGACGTGCGAGGGAGGAAGTCGAGCAGTGCAGCAAGGTCAGGAAAGAGAACGAGTTACTCTCTCTCTCTCTCTCTCTCTCTCTCTCTCTCTCTCTCTCTCTCTCTCTCTCTCTCTCTCTCTCTCTCTCTCTCTCTCTCTCTCTCTCTCTCTCTCTCTCTCTCTCTCTCTCTCTCTTCCTGCCCCGTAAACATGATACGCTGTAATTAAGGTCATCAAAATGTGATTCTTTTGGCTGTCAACGTTTTGCTTTTCCGCGAGGCATTAAGACGTTCACATGTTTCTGCAGACACGCGAAGATGTGAGTGAGTGTGTGTGTGTGTGTGTGTGTGTGTGTGTGTGTGTGTGTGTGTGTGTGTGTGTGTGTGTGTGTGTGTGTGTGTGTGTGTGTGTGTGTGTGTGTGTGTGTGTGAGCGAGAGAGAAAAAAATATATATATACCAAAACAGACCAAACTATGTCGTCGCTGAACCCAATATTTGTTAAAGACCAAAACGCGAATTCGTGCTGGACTCTCGCAAGGCTCACCAGAAATTGTAGGTTGAGGCAGGCGGATGCATGCAATGGGGTTGGGGGTGGTGGTGGGGTCTGGCCTCCCCCACCACCACGATGGCGAAGGCGGTGAAGAGGGAAAGGAAATTTTGGAAAGAACATAGAAACAAGGCAGAGGATGATGGAAGGAACCACAAACGTGATGTAATATGAGGATTGTGATAAAAAAGAATTGCAAGAATCTTAACACGTAATAAAAATACTAGTTATTGTTGAAGTTTTAAGATCTGGTGTGAGAGGAGGAGTTTTTTTGACCTGAGCTGTGTGTGAGAAGCGACAGGGGGATGATGCTGGGCACAAACTATATACCTTGGCATGAAAAAAAAATATTCATGGGTCTTCCTCTAGGTAACATTCTCGCAAAAGCCGCTGGAGAGTGTAGAAAAAATTATCTTCTCCATTTGATTTTATAATTATGAATATGAACGATAGAGAAAAGAAAATGGAGTGTGATTCTTGCAACATCATCTCATATGACAGAAAGTCTTATCACGATCTTATCAACACTCACACCTTTACACTTGATGCCGTCAGTGTCTGGTGAGGTCAGACTTGGTGCAGAACTTGCTGGCGTTTTGCATTGTCTTCTTGCAATACCACAGCACCGAGCCGCCATCTCTATTCTGACCATGAACAAACATACAAACATTTCATTCCTTACGCAGATTCCTATTCAAATAATTAAAGAAATAGGAGGAGCATAAGCGAATGAAAGAAAAAGAGGCAGCTTGAAAATGAATAGATGTGTTTCCACTGACCAAACAATTAAGACTGTACATTTTTCTTTACTTATATTTTCTTTGCATGACATTTTCTGTTCCCGCAAAAAGAATTATGAAGTTACTACTTTTAGATTCCATTAACATAACCCAAAACCTTAAACTTAAAAGAATATATATAAAACTAGAGAACCACCTTGATATGTACGCAGAGAATATCTTCATATACTTCTTTCATTTTCATTCTATTCCCAGTTAAAGAAAAAGAAAAAGAAAAAAAAAAAATATAAGGAACAAGTGCTGCTAACAGACCAAAATATTTTCTTTAGCAAAACCTTCGTCTTCCTTTCCAACAAATACGTTTCTTGATTTCTCTTTTTCGCCCACGTCTCCCCTCTGCTGTATCACGGAGTTCAGCTGAGGTCGGGGCGTGGTGAAGGGAGTAGAGGGGTCTGGGGAGGGGAGGTCAGGGCGGGCTGAGGGGGCGGGACTGGGCGGAGAGGGACTGAAACTGGTGTTGGGGGCGGGGGTGAGTATGGGCGGGGTAGGGGCGGCAGGATCTCTCAGGTTCTTTCGTGGGCAGACTCCTCCCCCACGACACGCTAACTAAAGGACGTGACCAGGGCGGGGGAGAGCCGAGCGCCAAGTACAAGGCAGTTTATATCATTGTAGGTTTCACTGTTCCAACTACATGAGCTGGAATTATACCGTGCAGGGAAGAGAGCGGTGGAGAGCTAGGGGAGGGGGTGTGAGGACTGGCTAAGGGAGGGGGACGGGAGGTAAGGGAGATGGGGTCGTGGGATGGAAAAAAGGTAACGAAGAGCCACAATAAAGACGTATAAAGATTGGAGAGTGGTAATGTATCAGGTCGCATCACACTTTCATATCGACTTGGTATATCTAAGCACGAGTAAAATTGGTTATGTTGGGTCCACACGATCGTAATTTCTCCCTCTATATCTCGGGTTTCTACGGACTACTTGAGATAAAAGTTAACAAGAAATGAAAACAAATAAATTATGCCTATTTTTTTAATATCTAGTTTCCGATTAAAGCTGTAACTCCAGGAATAATAGAAAAAATATATAAGTAATTTTAAGAATAAATCCAAACATAAGCCTTCCAACACCATCCAACATACATTTCAACACCATTCATATCACCACACAGACTGACACAACCTCACAACCTCCCACCCACACACACCGCCATGCACTATTCACAGCCCAGAAAATTACACTCATCGATACATTCTCTTCAAGCCAAGAAACTATACAAGTGCTTCCCATTACAATTACGTGGCTCCTCTGAATCAACCAATTACGGCAGACTGCATTCAATTAAGCTCCTCTAGTGGTGACGCAGAGGTGTAATTGGCATGTTAATTATTGATAGAGAGTGATGGTTAGGCGGGGAGGGAGAGGAGAGAACGCCTGATGGATGGATAGGCTTGGCAAGGAAGAGAAGGGAAAGGGAGGAAGGGAGAGGGAGGAGGAGGAAGGGGGCGGTAAGTGGCAATTTAAGAAAGGAGAAGGATGGACTGGAGAAAATGGTGTAATCTTTTCAGTAAATATTAAGGTGAAACTACTGAGACAATTAATACTGGCCTTGGAGAGCGCATGGATAAGGTGTTGAAAGGAGAAAATGTGTTGTGGGTGTGAGGATGGGAAAGAGGCTCACTGTATTTATATTGCTTTTCCGGCCTAATGAACACGGAACTGTGACCTTAAAATACAAAATGGCTGGCTGACTTTATTTTCAATCTACTAACTTTTCCATGACCTTCTACTTCGGTCTAGTGTCGCCCCATGATATCAGCAACTTTTTCTCAGTACTTTATAAATTTTTAAAACTTTCATAACTACTTTCCACTCAGCAAAGACTTCATCTACATAATCACCGTGTCAAAACCCCATTAAGAACACGTGTAGTAAGCTGCCATCGGGTCCCTCAAGCGGGGTTTCTTGAGGTCATTACCACCACTGGGTCGCCGGCGTGTC
This sequence comes from Metacarcinus magister, assembly GCA_029783475.1. Taxonomy (NCBI): domain Eukaryota; kingdom Metazoa; phylum Arthropoda; class Malacostraca; order Decapoda; family Cancridae; genus Metacarcinus; species Metacarcinus magister. The sequence continues at coordinate 9,550,170 of JAPQNM010000008.1, forward strand.
CGACACTCACTTATTAGCTCTGGGAATAGCCGTGTTGCCGCTAATGAGGAGTCTGACCGGCCAATGGGATTCGTGTCTCCAACAAGTGTAGTATTTATGTTGTGAAGGCTGGCCGTCGTGGGTACAGGGGCCGATCTGCAGCCTCCGTGGCCTCTCTCACCCGCTGGCCCGTGGGAACATAATGTAAGGAGTGTGTGCTACCCCTGGCCGGGACGAAGGCATCAGGTAACAACATGATGATAAATGTATAAATCCCAAAGCAAGAAGCTAATATACAGTTTTGGAAAATGATAATATTCTGGTAATCAAACAGGAAAAAAAAACAACAACAATGAAATTTAAATTAAACTTCACTTAATTTATACAGCTGTCATATAATGATTTAAGCTTTGGCAATTATTTTTGTTGCTGTTTAGGTTTAAAAGTTTTCTGACTCCCTATATCATAATTTTTTCTTTCTATAATTGAGCAGAAATTGTTGAAATCTTATCAGTTCATCCAGGCAAACCTATTTACACGTCACCCAGTATCGTGTTGGCTTCACTTATTCCGGAGTGGGAGGCTTGGAAGGGTCGGTCAATGAGGGGGAACCGGTGAGGGAAAGAATGGGCAATGGGTAGGGTAAGGCAGGAGGGCAGGGGCAGGAGGTCATGTTTGATAGTAGGACAGTCAACTCTCATTGATTGATCTGCATTGCGAGTGTGAGTAATGTTGATCCGTGGAGGGTGTCGCGCAATACTATAAATGTTGGTGTGTGGAGTGAGGTGAGGGTGAAGCGGGTGATGAGGATGAACGATGACAGTGAGGTCTTGCAAGGACGGTCATGAAGGAGACAAAGTGTGGAGTGTGTGGAGCACGGCTAAGGAGTGTGAGGCAGGGAGAAGGTGGGTTAAGGGAGGACGTGAAGAAGGGTGGAATGAAATCGAGGCAGAGTGAGGCAGGGCAAGGCAGGATCATGCACTGTCCTTCCCCTGACAGCTTGCCATTGCCATACATCACACTGTCCGCCGGACACCGAGTGACGGGCTGGCACTATGATCCTCTCCTACACGCCTCTCGAAACTAGATGTAAATTTCTTAATAAGAACCTGTTTTGTAATGTAAAAATTTGCTGCTTTTCCCGTGGAAATGCGGCCGCTGTCACGTGGGTAATGGATCGTTCTGTTTATCAGTACCACCATCTGCCCCGCGGCCCAACCCCCTCCCCCCTCCGTCCACTCTCACGGCCAAGGATAACTCTACCTCCCCCACCCCATTGGGTCCCAGCACCTCCATACTGCCCCACCCTGGAATACCTGCCCCTCCACCCCCTGTCTCCTCCATGCTTGAGCCTCTAAGTCACTCATCATGACAACACATTCCTACCTCACACCTCCTTCTGCCGACACCTCAAGATGATACTCCTTCCTTCCTTCCTTCCTGTCACTCATTCATCCATGTAAATTTTCATTCAAGCTTTCTTTACGCCGATCTTTTTAAACTTTATTTATCTTCATTGTCGTCATTCCTTCCATCTCTACCGCCTCACATCAACCTCATGCTTCCTCTCCCATCACTCTCCCTTGTCCTGTGTTCTATCTCCCCTCACACATGATTCCTTCTTCTCTCTCCTCATCTGAACTAGAGCTTCACTTTCCCCTCTCATCTGCCAACCTTCACGTGTATGACCATCCCTTCAGACCTCATACACACCAAGATACAAAGTCATGCAACAATGTATGACGACTTGCAAGACACACACACACACACACACACACACACACACACACACACACACACACACACACACACACACACACACACACACACCTATGATCTCACCTGTTCCTCTCATTCTCCCTTCCCTCACTCTCCCTTCCTCTCATCCCTCATTCCTCCCTCCGTGGCGGCTGCTGGACTCCTTTCCCGCTGCAGTGATGGAGTAGCAGCCTCCTTGCGACACTCTAGCCCGGCTCCTGACAGCTCCCCGCCACCCTAGACCAACTACCTACAACATTGCTGCTCCATCTATGTTAGCGATGAAAAGGTTGTTTAGTCCATACATTACGTTAACAGTGAATGGTGGTGGTGGTGGTGGTGGTGGTGGTGGTGGTACTCGTGGCTTATTACTGCTGTTATTAGTGTCATTATATTACTATTATTATCATTATTATCATTAAAACCTGTCTGAAGCTTGCAAAATCGACCAGTTTGAAATCGGTACCAATATCATGTTTAATATCTATTTGTTCTATTATTTCTTTGCTTCTCTCTCTCTCTCTCTCTCTTCTCCCTCCCTCTCTCCTTCTCTTTCTCTTAGCAGCTTCGCATAAAAGCACACCACCTGCACCACCACCACCACCACCACCACCACCACCACCGCCAACAACAACCACTCATAAGAAGGGTAATTGTATCCTTCTAGCCTGCCCCTCCCTCCTCCGTCCCGCCAGCCCACTAAACTCGCCTTGCCAGGGAATATGATCTAATCCATCTCTGTCTTGGGCGGCCAGCAACCAGGGCAAGCTTGGGTTGAGGCTTCAGCGGCGGAAGATGAGGTGAGGTGAAGAGGATGGAGTGTGAGGGAGACTACTGTAGAGGAAGACAGGATGTGTAGTAAGCATGAGAGGGAGAAATATGATATAAAGTAAAAATTAGGAGGAAATGATGTGTTGGAATTACGATATCAGGGAGGTGAAGGAAATATGTGAATGGTGGAGGAAGGAATGCTGATGAAGGAAAGAAGAAGGGAGTGGAGTGTATGGTGGTGGAGAGAGGATCAATTGTCCTCATTTAACCATTGTGAGGCTGAGTTTTGTGAGGTCTGTCAGTCGCGGATGACACCTCACCTGAATATATCAATAGGGACGAGAGGGAGAGAAAGAGAGATATAAAGAGAAAGAGAGAGAAAGAGAGAGAAAGAGAGAATAAAAAAACTTAAATAATAGCAGTGTAAAAAGAGTGAGTGGGCAGGACTCCAGATCAGCCCAAAAGACAGCCTGGAGCACCAAGTAGCCCAGCAAACTGCACGGGTCTGGGAGGTGGAGTCGCCTTAGCTGACCCTGACACCACAATGGAGGGCCGCTAGGCAGGACACGGGAGCTGCCTATCCCATTGTGCCCTGAGCCTCTTGGGTACTGATCCTCCTCCTCTTCCTCCTCTTCCTCCTCCCTAATTTTCATATCTTTATTTTTTCTTAATGATTCTTACAAGCGAGGTATTTTCAACGCACTTCATATCACACCAGCTATACACAGTCGGGCCGTCACCTAAGCGAATAAGACCAGGTGATAGATAGCATCGCACATTGTCATACCGCTGTCACTGCTGCCCAAAGGTGTCACTGTCGACCCCTACTGCTACCTGCTGTCACTGATTCTCCAAGGCTGTCGAGGGTGTGAGGTGACTAAAGGAGCTGGTGAAGGGGAGGAGATAGGGGATGACGGGAAATTTTAAGCTTAATTCTTACATTGACAATTATTTTACTCCTTTACTCTTGTTATATTTCTTTCCGCGAGTACGTTTTCTGTTGCTATATAAACGTTTACTGAGAAGAATCACGAGGCCTTATATTTACTGCCGCATTGAAGTTTCCCGAAGAACCAGCCATTCTCGCTCTTACTTCCCCTTCTTCTTGATCTAATTTTCTTCATTGCTTCTACATGTACTTCCTCCTTCCTTCCCTCTCTCTCTATATACATCTTCTCTTCCTCTCTCTCGTTTCTATCCTCGCTTACTGCCTTGCACACACACACTCTCTCGCCTCCTTCCCCTCCATCAGTTCTCTTCTAATTACACTTACACGCTTGTCAGATACATTATCGAAACAATTCAATGTCTGCAAGTCGTAAAGAAATTCCTGACACACACACACACACACACACACACACACACACACACACACACACACACACACACACACACACACTATGCTTGGAAGGTAAAATAAACTAAATATAATATATAAAAAAACACACAATTCAAGCTTGAGAAAGAGTAGAGTTGATGAAGGAGGTGTGTGGAGGAGGAGGAGGAGGAGGAGGAGGAGGAGGAGGAGGAGGAGGAGGAGGAGAAGGAAGAGAACTGAGTTAGCAGCGTCGGCAATCAGTCATCATTACTATGTCGATAATGATTACCGGAGCCACAGCGAGACGACCTAGTGTGCGGAATGCAGGCGAGCAGCGTCCCTGCCCTCCCCCCCCCTCCACTCTCTTTCTTTCTCTCTCTGCACATCCAGCATTGCCTGCCCAACAACCATCTTGCGTGTGGTTGTTGTGTGGTTGTTATGGCAGAGAGTTCTTCCTCTTTCTCTTTCTCTTCTTCTTCCTCTTCCCCATTCTTCTTCTCCTTCTCCTCCTCCTCCTCCTCCTCCTCCTCCTCCTCCTCCTCCTCCTCCTCCTCCTTTATCATGTGGGTAAACCTTTGTTTTATCTAATAGGATAGATTTTTTGCAATTAACTTCCTTTTTTCTTTGGCATTTAATTACTATTCTTACGTCCCTTCCTTCCTTCCTTCCTTTCTTTTTTCCTTCCTTCCTATCAATATTTGTCTGTTCCCTTCCTTCTTTTGCC
>JAPQNM010000008.1:9559719-9579719 GCA_029783475.1 Metacarcinus magister
TCGTTGTTACTATCATCATAATAATCATCATCCTCATCAATTATTGCGTCTTATATTTTCCATCACGCAAGCTAATATAATTATAATCTCGCGCCACACATCCGGGGAAAGGCCTTGAAACGTGGAAGACAACCTCACACACTCTACGGGTATTGAACGTATACTTCCACTTTCCTCCCCCATACACACCCTCCATATACTCTAAACTCAACCCCATAACTTCCTTCAACACGCACCATGTTCCTCAGTCTATGCAATTTATATTTATACTAATAACAGACAAACGTATTTATGTAAACAAGTCGAAATTTAATACCGTGAACTCTAATTATTAAGAATACAAGGGAAACACATTGAATATTTGGTGTGAGTCTTGCACGTGGGAATAAAAGGACAAAAAAGGGAAGAAACCTCACACCAAGCATGATAGTGAAGCAAGCAGGTGTTGGCGGACCACCTGTAGGTTCAGAAAGGTGTGCTCGAAACACCTGGCGAAGCACTGGTGATAAATGACATTCTGGAGACACGCCCCGTACACTGTCGCACTGATCCTCTTCCTCCACCACAGATTATATATATATATTTATTTGCAACAGTGAAATGATAACAGATCTGATTCCATGGGCGATATTCAACTGTTTAAATTGTTAAGTTAGGTTGTTAATACTGTTGTTGTTGTGGTTGTTGTTGTTGCTGCTGCTGTTGTTAAAGTTAATGTTACTGTTACTGTTGTTGTTGTTGCTGCTGCTGCTGTTAAAGTTAATGTTACTGTTACTGTTGTTGTTGTTATTATCAATATCATAGTCCAAGGAAGTGATTAATAATATACAAAGAACAATATCTTAGACATACATGATCATAGCCATAAATACACTACACGACACGCATACGTACTCTCTTCATGGCTTATATGGTGACATTGCTTAACATATTCACGATAAGTAATCAAAAACTTAAGTCAACGTAAGCTTGTAAGGGCAAACAACCAAAATATCTAAGTAAAACATCACATATGGAGATGAATAGACAAGGCTCCCCTTCAACGCGCGGTTCTCTCTGGTGCGCGGGAGGCCAGACGGTGCCCCCTGTAGGGAGAAAATGAAAGTGGCTAAGTCTCCCCCAGTTCCCACTAGATGGCGGACCCCTCAAGCCCTTGCAGCCATAACTTACAATGAATGTCCAATAGTCACCCCTGCAGCCGCGGGTCACACCACCACTACCGCCGCAATGACCCTCTTGAGGACTCCATTAAGAGGAAGTGACAAGATTCTCTCTGAAGACATCCAGCACCCCGTCATTATTGATTTGTAAACCAATCATTACGTCACTTTCCGTCCCTCGCTGAGCCTTCCAATGAACTGATATGGAGGCTGCAAACATATTACGATACATGTTCATTCAGTGTTTGTAGATATACGTGACGAGGAGAGGTGTGAGGTGGGGGGGTGGGGTGGGGCGAGGGGGCCTACACACGCCCCTCCTTAGTATTCAGGCCGCAAGAGGTGGCTGGAGTGAAATATTATTCAATCGGTCTTGGTCTGAAGGAGGAACACGCCCACCGCCCACGCCGCCAACAAGGTACAGTACGTGAGCAGCGGCGTCTGAACTACAACAGTACAATGAAGAGGCGTAGTGAAGGTGATAACAAGGAAGTATCATCATTACTATCATCATCATCATCATCATCACTATCTTCATTACCTACACCACCAAGCTAGTATTGACAACATTCACTAACATATACAAGAACATGTGTGTGTATTACGTTTGCTACACTTGGATCCAACAAAACTCTGCTTCACCGCACCGACAGGTAAACAGATGCAGGTGTGACGAGGCATTTAAATCATTACTCCAAAGATTGATGAGTGGGAGTGACACGTATCGCTCATCACTAATGTGCTGTGAAGCATATAATTTTACCTTCATTAGTATCCAGATTCATGACCTAAATGTAACCCACAGCACCATAATCCTCCTGCCCTGATTACTTCCACACCATCATGATTACTATCACGGCAACGCCTAATTAATGCTTGTTCCGCTTCGGAGAATGTAGCGTGAGTTTAGGGTTACTGTGTATTACTGTTCTGTTAGTCTTCATGTGGTCTGATGACACACACACTCAGCCTTTCCTCCTCCTCCTCATCATCATCATCTATAAAAACCCTACACTATTACTACTACTACTACTACTACTGCTACTTTCAGTCCCTCACGTGTGGCAGCTGCAACACCAGAAACGAAGAAGAGGCAAGGGAAGGAGAGAGACAGATGTTCAATGGACTGGAAACCCTCCCGTCTCATACAAAGGTATGATAAGAAAGGGAGAGGGAGAAAGATGCAATCCTGTACGGCTTTGATCTCGTTCTTCGCTGAATCAATAGAGGACACATCATAGATTTATAGTTTGAGATATTTGTAAGTCTCGAGAATCTTACATAATATTGAGTTTAGTTATGAATGTAAATGGACAGGGATCTAGACAACCTCCACCATCCTACAACACTGTAAGCGCGGTGCCTCAAGAGAAAATACGTCGTAGATAAACAAAATTACGATGTATGGAAACTGTAAATATATCTGATGCTAAAATAACTGGTTTTGTGTAATGAAGTAATCCATTACAAGTTATAGTGATCATCAAAACGTTATTTAGTAAGAAGTCAAAGGCACTAGAACGTGAACGAACATATAAGTATAATGTTTACTGGGGTGACCGCCACCTGTCCTAATGACACGACCCTCACCTGGCGAACACCTGAACACGATAACGATCATAGAGCATCAACTACTACGTGAATCCTGGCGACATCAAGCACACCTGCGTCAATACATCCTCCGCCGCGCCAAACAACGGATACAGTACAGGTGAATGAGATTGAGATGAGTGAGTGTAGCGCGGCATGAGTGAGGCAAGGCAAGGCGGCAGGTGAGAGCGGGAGGCGGGAGCGGCCACCACCCCACCAGCACCGCCGCCACTCGTGAACAAGCCTTGCCTCCCGCCTCTCCCTCCTCAGGCAAGCAGGCAGGCAGGTGGTCCCTCTCCCTGCCACCCACTCACGCCAGTCGTCCACATTTTCCCTTCGCGCTCAGGATTCACCAACTCTCCCTCGCCCGCCTTAGCAAAACAACTATCAGATTTGCTCGCCCAGGACTCTGAGATAAGAGCCTGGCGCATCAAAAACAAACCGAGGGGAGATAAAAAAAAAGGGGGAAAGATAATAAAAAAAGATAAAAAGTGGGCTGGATCTCTAGTGCTGGCAACGGTGGCGGCGGCTGTCAGCTTCCGCAGCGGCCGCCAGATGTCGTTGCGGGCAAGGAGAAAGCTGATTGGCTGGCGGACGGAGGGGGAGGGTCACTTGTCAGTCATCCTCTCTGCCTTACATGCGAGGAGGGAGGGAGGAAAGGGGTGGAGGGAGGGAGAAGGAAAGAGAGAGAGAGGAAAAAAAAAAGATTGCTTGGATATTGAAGCAATGAGAACTTTACTGTTTCTCTTGGACTAAATACGGGCGCGTCCTGTGTCTGTTTGGCCTAATGAAATATTCGAGTTTTGTGTGTGTAGGCGTGTATGTGTGTGTATATTTTCCTACCTATCTGACTGACACTACGTATTCACACAAAGCCTGTCCGTCACAAACACACACACCACACACACACACACACACACACACACACACACACCACACACACACGCACACACACGCATACACACACACACGGAAGCCACCGATCCAAGGCACTGTGTTAACGAGACTGGGACACACTTAATAGGGTGGTTAGGAATGTATGCAGATGTGAATGTATGTTAAGTGCATCTCATGTGTGTATGTGTGTGTGTGTGTGTGTGTGTGTGTGTGTGTGTGTGTGTGTGTGTGTGTGTGTGTGTGTGTGTGTGTGTGTGTGTGTACAGACGTGGGTGTAGGTGAGAGCTCATCCTACAAGCATCATCACCAGGTTAATGACGTTGATGTGATACTTTTCTTCTATTTTGATCATTTGCAACTGAAAAAATACCTGTACACTGATCATTACATTGCACTGAAGAAGGTCACACCATTAAGAGAAGGGAGGGGGCGGCTTATTTTTATCTATCCATGCCTTGCCTTCTACCTTCCTGCTTCTTCGTTTGGTTGTATGTCAGTGTGCGTGTGTGTGTGTGTGTGTGTGTGTGTGTGTGTGTGTGTGTGTGTGTGTGTGTGTGTGTGTGTGTGTGTGTGTGTGTGTGTAGACAGGTCACTTTAAACAGCTTTTATGTGTTAAGTGAAAGACACATGACAGGATTAAGATAGATGGAATTCCAAACGGATGGGACCTTGAGGTTGTGTGTGGGTGGGATGCGAAGGACAGACGGACGGACGGATGGAGAGGCGCGTGCACTAAAGACGTGAATTTGCGTGCGTGCGTGTGTGGGGCGGATGTTGAGGCTGTGGCAGAGGGGCAGGGGATAGTAGGGAGTGGTGGGGAGGGAAGGAAGGTGTGTTGAAGGAGGTAGAGGTGAGGAGAGGGGAGGATAGAGAAGAGGAAGGCTGGGGAGAGGGAAAGAGAAGGAGTAACATTACATAACGAAGGTCAAGAACATCTTTTTTACGCGCTTCACATGATCTAAAGTGTAACAAAACATTAATAACTCTTCCTATATCTTCCTTATACTGTTCTATCCCTTCCTCTTACCTCACAATATTCTTCCTGCTGCTCTTACTCTACTTCTTACTCCCTCCTCTTCCTCCTCCTCCTCCTCCCAGGTCGCCTTGCGTGCTAGTGACGGGACTGGTTCCCTTGAATATTCATTAGGGGAGCCTCCGCCGCCTCCACCACCTAGGGACGGCGACGGGGCGGGGTGGTGAGGGGGCAGCCAGCTCCTCCCGTCACCACCAGCCCCGCCTGAGCCTGCTGGAGGAGGAACCGAAGCCGTGAGTGTCATGCAGGAAGTTGACTGTCAGTTAGACGCAAGTTAAGGGGAAAAAAAGAGTAGCAGGAGAGGAGAAAGGAAGAAACGAAGTGAAGGGGATGAAAAGTGAGACTGAGGAGGAAATTAAGCAAAGCAAAGACGGAAAGGAAAGAGAATGAAGAAGAGGAGGAGTAACGTTTGGTAGCGAAGGACGAAGATACAAGAAGGAAAAGTAAGAGAGAGAGAGAAAAAAAAGGACATTCCTAAAAAGAACCTTCAGAATAAATATGCAAAACAAAAAATCAGCCTGAAGTAAAAGATAGAAAAGAGAGCAGATATTCGAGAGAGAGAGAGAGAGAGAGAGAGAGAGAGAGAGAGAGAGAGAGAGAGAGAGAGAGAGAGAGAGAGAGAGAGAGAGAGAAACACGCGGCTACGATGATGAATGACAACTAAGGTCTCAGGAAGTCAGCCAGGATAGCCAGAACCATAACTCACAACGCGCCTCCTGACTGCCACCCTCTGCTCCCTACAAACACAACACCACCACCACCACCACCACCACTACTACTACTATTACTACCCACCCCCCCGGCCCGGCCCTCCATCGCCCTGCTCTTTCTCTCTCCGTTTCTCTCTCTCTCTACTTCATTCCATCCCTTTCTTCTTTTTATATATTTTCCTATCACCTCCTTCCTTCCGTTCTCTCTGTCTATTCTTTCCTCTCTCCTGGGTCTTTCTTTCCTTCTAACTCCACTTTCAATCCCTCCTTCTTATTCTTTTCTGTTTCCTATATAACTTTTTTTCCCTTTCCTCTACCGCCTGCCTCCTCTTCCTCCTTACCCATCCATCCCTTCCTCTCTTCTGCCAGCGCCTCTCCCCCTCCCTCCCTCCCTCCTTCCCGTCTCTATTATGGGGCTCATCCTCTTCACTATTACTGACAACCTTCCATTGAAGCAGCAGGGATCTTCGGCCTTGTAAGGGAACCCATGTACTGTGCTCTGTCTGTCTGTTTGTCTGCTCTCCTGAAGGTGGTGGTGGAGAGAGAGAGAGAGAGAGAGAGAGAGAGAGAGAGAGAGAGAGAGAGAGAGAGAGAGAGAGAGAGAGAGAGAGAGAGAGAGAGAGAGAGAGAGAGAGAGAGACAAAAAAAATGTTTAAAAGGAAGTGTAAGGACTAGGAAGTGTGTGTGTGTGTGTGTGTGTGTGTGTGTGTGTGTGTGTGTGTGTGTGTGTGTGTGTGTGTGTGTGTGTGTGTGTGTGTGTGATTCAGTCGTTTTTCTTCACTACATGTTTCCTGAAGGAGATAAATGACAATGCTAAATGGAATAACTAGTTGAAGAAAAAAATTACAGACCCTTAAGTTATTTTTCTAGGGAACATAATTTTTTGTCTATTACGCAATCGATATCTATTCATCGTTTGACTTTGCTCACATATTTTCAGTGTCAATTCATGATTAAATATTTATATACATCTCATCTATTTATCAACTCTTTTTCTATTGTTTATACAGATAATAAACCAGTGACTCATTCTCATTTTTTATTTTTTGCTTTTACATTCGTCTTATTTTCATATTGTCTTTGGAAGGAGACTCACGTAACATCACATTTGAAGTCCGTGTCAGCCAGGCGTGTCTCCCTCCGCCGGCAGGCACGACTTTCTCCCCCTCTAAGGGCAATTTAAATCAATTTCAGAAGTGATTTACGACACAGACTCGTGTTAAGTAAATTTATCTAGGTAGGGGACACTCGGCGCTGCTTCTCTCTGGATTACTTTTTTTCCATTATGGTTTCAAAGTCGATGGTTTATGAAGTTGAGGAGAAACGTATGTGTTGTGTGTGTGTGTGTGTGTGTGTGTGTGTGTGTGTGTGTGTGTGTGTGTGTGTGTGTGTGTGTGTGTGTGTGTTGACAGGTAAGAATGCAACCACGACAGGTGGGGTTGTGTCATGAGCCGTTGTTACGTGTGTGTTTTAATGAGGTGAATGATGAAGGGACAAGACGTGCGAGAGATATTGATGTTGCTCGATGCACAAAAATATTAATTAAAAAATACATAATTGTTAACATCTAAATATTACTGTTTCAAAAAATAGTAAAACGTGAATGACTATTATGCAAAGGTTAAAGATTAGAGTACGTGTGTTTGTTGAATCTCACTTGTATGTGCGTATGTATGTATGTATGTATGTATGTATGTCCCATTATATTAACAGGAAGCAAACACCAGCAATGAGTTTTTAACATACATCAAAACGAAATTAACCAGTCAAGAATAAACACAAAATGTATTCGATTAGTTTGTACGACTGACTGATCGACACAAGGGGAAAAAAAAAGTATATAATAAAATAAATAAATAAACCTAACCAAATTTGTATCGTTTAATCCAATTGCCGGTGGTGAAAGTTGAATATTAATTTTTAGTCTCGTATCACAGCCGTTCATTTATATGCAAATTAATATTGTGGTGGGGCCTTCTAATTTATTGCAATAGCGGCCATGCCAAAACCCACGTGATTTATGCCCGGCAGGAAGGCGCCCCGCCAAGCCTCCCTCTCCGTGCCGGCGCCTGTAGAAGGGAAGCAAAACATTCCTTCGTCTACAGTGAGCAGGTTCTCAACGGTGAAATTATAATACAACTCCTGACTACAATAAAGATTCCTATTGATTTTTATATGTAACGGTAAATATCATTGTTCTTCTAATTAAGGAAGTTTGTGCATCTTTCATAATGGAAGTTAGGTAAAGTGAATGCAACAAACACGATATATAGTTTTTTTTCCCCTTTACTTCACTACACAGATTCCGTGCAATTTACGCGTCAGACTTCCACACATTTTTCCGCCGCTGGACACTGAGACGCAAGCACACAACTCAGCACATCAGCAGCTCCAGCCTGGCATACACAGCACCCAGTACTCAGGCACTTAACTTGAACAAAAAAGCGTCAGGAAAAACAAGAACAAGTAGCGGCAGCAGACACCCACGAACTCTTGCCTTGTCTCACACGCCGCCTTGAGGTTGAAATTGCCCCATTTTTTCTCCCTTAATTGGAAGCCTGTTCTCGGCCACGCTGAGCTGCGCTGAGCATGTGTGTGTGTTCGCTATCGTGTTCATCTTGCTGTGATACTTGACTTTTGTTTAGTTAAAGCTGGCATTCCATTTATCCGTAAATATCTTGTATGAAATAAAATATCCACCTACTAGGCTGTTTAGAATTAAATAGAAAAAAAGGAATTTACACATAAATGTCCTCGGCTATATCGTTGTACTCGGCAAAATGAGCTGAACCCAATTGTTTACATTCAGTATTGATAACTATATTCTGTATGCTTTACTATTGCACAAGTAATGAAACAATTAACAAAGTACATGAGGACATCAAATGACTAACTCTCTCTTTAAGTGTAGGTAGAGGTAGTTGTCAAGTGAAGCACACGGTGACAACTTAATAGGAAAGCAACGAGCCGGAACATTTCTATAGGATGTAAACTCACGCGCACACTGGCCTGAGTCTGCACGTGTCAGTCACGCGGGCAGGCCTTCACCACCGGACACACGTCACCGATTCTTTATGTCGCATTTACTAAGTTAATTCAACTTAAATCTACAATATTACATTACCTATGTGTTCTTGAGTACTTACTTGCTGTTATTCCGGTCTGCTGATGTCTTCACCTTCGAAATTACCAAGAAATCACAACAAAAACAAACCTTAACTCCAGTATAGCTTCCCAGCCCGGCGACAGGTTGCGACAGGCATACCACCTTATGCGACGCCGCCGCAAGGAGCCTCCTCCAGGCCTGGCGATGCGCAGTTTCTTGTAGGCTGTTGCTCATTCTTTGTTGTAATATCAGTATATAAGATCTTCATAAATGTGTGTGTGTGTGTGTGTGTGTGTGTGTGTGTGTGTGTGTGTGTGTGTGTGTGTCAGTGTGAGGGGGGGGGGTGAAGTGTTCCAGGCTTATTTTAATGCTTACGTTTGATTTCACATGTTACAGGACTTAATTTTCTTGTGGGAGACTGTACAAAAGTAATGTGTTTAATTACAGAGTAGATAAGTAGATGACTGTTGAATGTCGGTACAAATGTGTATCTAAGCACCGGGAGGACCATGATAAACTCTTTTACAAGGACATTTATTTAGTTCACCCTTGAGTCATCAATATTACAATAATCTTACTATTCAAAATATGTACACACAGAGTAGGGGCCGTAGGGGCGGAGGGGGGCTAGAGGCGGCCCTACACATACATACACACACACACACACACACACACACACACACACACACACACACACACACACACACACACACACACACACACACACACACACCCACATACACACACACACACACACACACACACACACACACACACACACACACACACACACACACACACACACACACACACACACACACACACACACACACACACACCTATACTCTCTCATTTCCTTTTCTATGTTAACAGTTTAAATATCAAATAATCAGATTTTTTAAAAACCCTTAACCATCCCGTGATATGTGAAAGAAAACAGACGGTGACAAAATAATGACCCAATGTGTAAAATAACCACGTTTTTTGCACATCAATAATTTCAATCAATATATAAGGTAGAATCCACACACATAGGACAAGTTGAAATATTCTTCCAGTGTTTTCATGCTGCTTGTGATACAATAAAGTGTATTTTCATGTGGCTTATAAACTTGAAGCGAGTGTTGTGAAGCCTTGAAGATCCTCACACCAGCCTTCCTCTCCGTCTCGCACAGTGGGAGACGAGGAGAAGGGGAACTATTTTTTCTGACTTGCATAATATTCTTTTTCTGGATTTCTTTCTGTCTGTAGCAATTTTTTTTTCTCTCTCACTCTCTCTTTCTCTCTCTCCTCTTGTTCAGTTTTAAGACCTCGAAGCATGAGTCTAATTACTTTGAACTGCCTGGTCTCGGCTACTCACCATAGGGAGTACTTTGCAACACAGCCTCAGACCGCAGTTCTTTACTTGAAACATAAGGTAACTATTTCATTTAACTAGAAATCAATACAATTACAGACTCTTCCTTGAGCGTCAGACAGACAGACAAACAAACAAAAGGGCAGACTATTCTTTCTACCCCAAAACTTTTCCATTAGTTTTCACGCCTAATTGACACATAAAAAAACAACACAACAAACTTTCAGCTGCTCCTCCCTGGCCTTAACTTACATCACAACCTTCTGGCATCTGTCTAGTATAACACAAAAAACATAAATCACATCTTTCACCCATAAAACAATATTAAAACAACACTCAAAACAGACTTTCCACTCTGCGCCTCGGAACCAAAACCAAACAAGAACACACACACACACACACACACAATAAAGAGAAAAGAAAAATAAGGAAGGAAAGGAAAAAGAAAACGAAAAATCAGACGACGGCGAAACTATTACAAAATTCTCAGATCTCGAACGTGAATTCTTGGGTGAAATTTTTGTCTCTCGCGCCAACTTTGAAATGAAGGGAGAAAAAGAAAGACTTCCAAAAGATTTCTGGTTGGAGACAGCGGCAGGAGGAGGAGGAGGAGGAGGAGGAGGAGGAGGAGGAGGAGGAGGAGGAGGAGGAGGAGGAGGAGGAGGAGGAGGAGGAGGAGGAGGAGGAGGAGGAGAAGGAGAAGGAGGAGGAGGATTGACGAACCAGCTTCTCCCTGCCCGCATTATTACAGTGACGCCATTGCTTCTAGCGAGTGTGGTGGGAAAGCTGCATGTCTGGAAACACACGCTGCCTCAGAATAAAGAAAGCGAAGAAGGAGGAGTAGGAATGTGGATAGTAGTAAGAAGAGGAGGAAGAAAAGAATGAATAATGAGATGGAAGAGGACGAAGAGCTATATTTGTATGAAGTGGTTTATTTCAGGCAAACTAATCAATAAAGCAACAAAAGTGTGTGTTCTTGGCGCCTGTACAGTAGTAAATCAGGCATGACGGCTGCCTGTGTGATGCTGTATTTATCCTGTGACGTGGGAATAGTATTACTGTTTTTAAAATATTCGTTAGTAATAAAACATAAATACATAACGATACCACTAAGCATTGTCTCTATTTCAAAGCGATTCTGTTAGTGTGTGTTCACATTTATAGTTACCATGTATAATTCACATTCAATCACACTCATCACACTACCACTCTCAAGAGTCACCTCACACCCTCCCTCGTTAAGAAAAAGATTTCCCTCTAAGTACTCTTTAAAAAAAGTGGGGGGTGGAAAGGTGTAAATTATTGCTGAGAAACTGTAACAACACGTCCACGCCCCATGCCACCAGCGGCCCGAAGGAAGAGGCCCCACCATGGAGAGTCTGAAGCTTATCACTACACGGAAGTCAGGGAACTACCTCTCTACCGCTGCACGTGGGTGGTGGGCAGACAGCTACAGGGGCGCAGGAAGGCGGAGGGACAGAGTCTGGAATGATCAGCAACACAATTCTACGGCATGAGTTAGTGATGCATTGTCACGTGGCTCTCAGCCGAGGGACAACCACCACGCACACTGTTCTTCTTGGGTCCGGTGACACAATTCACTCTACACTGGCAGCCATGAATCTCACAGCCACATCAACCCAGCCTTGGGGTCACGTAATGTCACCTGTGAGTTAATATTAAGGTAATAACGCACGACACTGATCGAACCGACACGCATAAAGCCGAAGTTCACTTCAAGGAACACTTATTATTTGTTTTGGCCGCTCATTTGTTCCTCCTTGTCAGCGGCACACTCGCCGCGAGACCAGTGATTGCCTAGTTTTCCGAGAATGACTCTGACGGGAAGAGTGAAGGGAGGCTAAGACGACACACGAGGGGAGGGACGCCTTCATCTTATACACTATGGGGCCGATGGTGGGGAGTGGAGAAGAGGTCCGGACACTGCTAGTTCTGAGTCTCCGACAAACCTTGGGAAAGGAACCTTCTCACAGTGTGCGGACATAAATCTCAAATTCTTTGGAAAGACCAGTGTTGTGGGGGCAGGACAGGGGAGCCTGCAAGGGTGGTGGGGCTCAGCTCAGCTGGTAATACTCCGGGGCGAAATCATTGGCCAGGTTGGTGAGGAAGTTAAAGTCGGAGGAGTTGCTGTTCTCGCTGGGGGCGGTGCTGCCGCCAGTCCCGCCGCCCTGCCCCCCACCGCCCTGCCCCCCGCCGCCCGGCCCTCCGCCAGTCCCGCCCCCGCCGCCACTTTGCTCGAAGAAATTGAACGTGAAGTTAAGGTCGTGTTCGTGTTGCTGTTGATGGTACTGTTGGTCCTGGTAGGCGACGCCTTCACTACCGGCTCCAGCAGTAGCAGTAGCAGTACCATTGTTGTAGTATCCTCCGCCTTGACCCATGCTCGCCATGTTGGCCATGTTGGAGGGGTTGGAGGGGTTGTTGGTTGCCATGGAAGTCATGGCAGTGCCCTTCTCCGTTTGGTCATAGCCTGTGGCTCCACACATGGCGTAAGAATCATAGTACTGCTGGGCCGAGGCATCGCCCTGGCCGCCACAGGCATACATCCCACCATTGCTGTACATGTAGTTGTAGCTGGAGTAGCCATCACTACACATCATATTGTTATAGTAGTGGCGGTTGTAGTTGTAACCATCCATGCTATAACCGCCATTGTACATTTGTTGACTCCGCTGCTGTTGCTGCTGCTGCTGTTGGTGTTGCTGTTGCTGGTGTTGCTGAGCGCAGGTGTAGTCATACCCGTGAGCATTGGAGGCGGCGCGGGTGTTGGTGTTGGCCATGAACTGGGGCGGCGTCGCGCGGCCCATGCCCCGGTACTGGTCCGACCAGGAGCCCCTGTAGGCACCAGAATAAGACCCCGATACACCACGTCCCTTGCTCTCGCCGGCGACGTTGTTGCTGGTGGTGCCATTGTTACTGGTACAGTAAGATGAAAAGGTGGAACCTCTCCCAGCTCCTCCACGCCCACCCACGCCGCTGCCGAAGCCATGAGGCGTGATCGAATTGGAGGTTGAGGCAGCGGCGGAAACGGTGGTGGTGGCGGTGAGAGCCACCGTTCTGGATGAGCTGGTGGGCGGGGTTGTGAGGGCAGGGGAACCAGGCACCCCTCTTGTGCCGGCTAGATGGGCAGGGGAGGCCGTTGGGGTGGCAGGGGTGAGAGGTGGGGTAGCGCGAGGAATGGGAGGGGTGTTGAGGGGTGGTATGTCCTGCGGGCCGCCATCCTTTATGGTGAGTCCTTCCCCTGTGAAGCCGAGGGGGCCGGGGTACCGCAGGCCGCTGCCATCCTCGCACTTCACCTTGGAGTCGAGAGGCGGGACCGGGGCGGTACCGCTTCTGGGGCCCCCCGGCACTCCAGAGTTGGCGGAGGTAGGAGGAACCCCGGACGACGCCGATGCGCTGGGTAACGGCAGGCTGTCGTTGCTCTCTTCTTTTTTGACGTCCGAGGAGCACATACTGTCTGGTGAGGACGGCACTGACTTAGTGTTGTTGTTGGTGGCGTCATCATGCATCCCCGCCCCTGAACCCTTCTTGTCAGGCTCATCCGACGACTTGGTCATCGACTGCCGCTTGTGTTTCATCCGCCGATTTTGGAACCACACCTTGACCTGGGGAAGGAAGTGAGTAAGTGTTGGGGTCCTCAATGTGCGGGTAAGAAGATAATACAACACATTTCAAGTTAATCACTGAGTTAATCAATAGCCTTTGTACCATTGGAGACAAAGCAACAAACAAGGGAATCTTAAAAAAAGGCACAAACAAGTATACTGTATCATGATATTATAATCAAAAAGAAAAAAACACCAACTGCGTCCATTGAAGTGTTGAATGCTGAAAGTTATATTTGATTTTATTGATGAATTTTGTGGTAATTTGCATGCAATAATCTTCTTCATATATAAACCTTTCCCGTTCCTTTATAAGTCCATAAATACCTTTTCTTCACCCATTCCACAACATGAATTACATCCTCTCACCTGCACGTCCCCCCCCTACCCCCCACACTAGTCCAGCATCTCACCTGTCTCTCCGTCAGATCAAGGGAGGCGGCGATCTCTATCCTCCTCGGTCGACACAGATACTTGTTGAAGTGGAATTCCTTCTCCAGCTCCAGGAGTTGCGTGTTTGTATATGCGGTGCGCAGCCTCCTAGGAAGACCGTTCTCGTTGGACCCTGAGGATGGAACGAGGTGAGTGAGTAAGACAGGTAGGGAGATTATAAGAGAAAATCAATTAAAACTAAAACATTGTCGACGTGCTGCAGAATTTTATGGTGAGTTTGAAGAAGAAATTTGGTGATGAGGTAACAGAACATAACAGAACAGAACAGAACACAGTTAGTGATCAAGCATACTGTTTATATCATAGAAGGTTCGGTTTAAAGTTGAAATCAGAAGCAGAAAGGAAAAATTATGTAAGAAGAAGCAAGAGACAGGAATTAAGGTGAGAAAACCTGCTCGAATTGCACTAATTAATACAAAAAAAATATGAAGGAAAGCATTTAGGGTGTGAGGAAAAGAAATAAAAAAGGTTGAAATGTTAGAAAAAAGTTATAAATAGACCACATTTATTCCTGGTGAGAGAAGTCAAAATATTAGAAGAGACATCTACATAAGTTAATAATCAATAATCCTTCACTCCCACACACCTGTTTGCTCAGGTGTGTCTCTTACGCAGCCGTGACTAGCGTGCTCAAGGAATCATGTTTAGTTTTAGTATTAGTTATAAATTGTGTGTAATAGAGCGATAGATGACACGTGTAGTTGCTGATACTTCTAACCTATTCTTTGCTACCTGGTCAGCGTACCCCTGATTGATATTACCTCCATACACACGAGTCAAGTTATACACACGTGTTTCCTCTTTAGTCTATACATTTGTAGGGTACACGTGCGCTCTTTACCGTATACAGTTAGATAATATATTCATGTGTTTATTAAAGTGAAAGTAATATGAAGATTAGTGCATATGCGTGTGTGTGTGTGTGTGTGTGTGTGTGTGTGTGTGTGTGTGTGTGTGTGTGTGTGTGTGTGTGTGTGTGTGTGTGTGTGTGTGTTTAGTGTACAAATCCTTAGTTTCATGTTAATCTTTTCCTAGAATTCCAAATATTATGTAACACGGTGACTGGCTGCTAAATGTCTGGCCTTAAGGTGATATTTCTCATCGATTTTGGGTATGACACACACACACACACACACACACACACACACACACACACACACACACACACACACACACACACACACACACACACAGACACACACACACACACACACACACAGACAGACAGACAGACAGACAGACAGACAGACAGACAGACAGACAGACACACACACACACACACACACACACACACACACACACACACACACACACACACACACACACACACACACACACACACACACACACACACACACACACACACACACACACACACACTCCCTCTCTCTCTCTAATGATAATAATAATAATAATAACAACAATAATGAAAATAACAATAATAATAATAATAACAATAATAATAATAATAATAATAATAATAATAATAATAATAATGATAATAATAATAATAATGATAATAATAATAATAATAATAATAATAATAAAAACAATAACAATAATCAGAAAAATAACAAAAAGTTGAATTTAAGGAAGGTGAGAGACGGGGTGAAGGAGAGTGAGAGAGAGACTATTGGGGAAGGTGCTTCATTACCTCACCTGCCTGCCCCCCCCCAACCCCCCCGCCCCCCTTCCTTGATACACCTGAGGAGAAGCTACAGCTGGCAGTCATCCGGTTTGGTGGTGACGCTCTTCACAACCTCATATGTGTCGCACCACAGATGCACCACAGTCGCACCACAGAAGCACCACAGAAGCACCACAGACGCACCACAGAAGCACCACAGAAGCACCACAGAAGCACCACAGAAGCACCTCCTTTTATGATTATGTATTTTTCTTTCCTCTTCCTCCTCCTCCTTCAAGTCCTCTTTTTCTCTATCTTTCCCCATTCTATGTCTTATTAATTTATTGCTGTTGTTATCATTCTCCCTTTTCTTCTATATGTTCCTCCTCCTTTCCTCTCTCAACCTCCTCCGTCCACTTATACATACACACACACAAACAAAAAAAACACATGTAAACACACACACATACATACATATATCAATGAGGTAACTGGTACTTTAGACAAGTCAAACAAGATTACTTACTGTTGGAGTATTGCCGCTGCGTCTGCACACCTGGGGACACATCTGCGGGCATTAAAACACCTGTAATTAGTTTAGACACACATGTCAATGACGAATGGCACACACCTTTGTCAGTGAATGCCAAAAAGATTACTCCATCGCATGCAGATGTAGTTTATCATTAATCTATGTATGTATAGTTTTTCCTCTTGAACACCAAAATGTTTTACCATGATGCTGAAACTACTAGCTTATTTGCATTACAGGTTTGGTCTAGCACATGTTCTGTTAGGTACGGTCTTCACCTCATAAAATGGAAATAGGTGACTAAATCAGAACTAATTATGTAGCCTTGGGGTGATGCAGATGTACTAAGAGTATGTTAGTGATTAGAATGTAAATGTTGCGTGTGCGTGTGTGTGGTTGTCATGGAGTGGGTAGGGGAGCCTTGTTATGTAAAAATGTAAAAAAAACGAATTATAAAACTGATTTTCATACTTCAATGCAGTACTTTTCTCTTTTCCTGAATATAACTCATTAAATAAATAAAAAAAATATATAGTACATGTATATTTGAAACTATGTGAGTTTAGAGATATATCCAAACGTAAAAAATTGAGAGAGAGAAAAAAAGGTATGGAATAAAGAAGAAAGTAACAAAAAAATACTTAGGAATAGAGTGAGGAATTGAAAAAGGAAAGAAGAAAAGAATGAGGGAGGGAAGGAAGGAATGAAGGATGGATGGATGGATGGAAAGGAGGGAGGGGGCAGAGGGAGGGAGGGAGGGAGGGAGGAAGGGAGAGACAGGAGGCAGATGACACCACGGCACAGACACTCTTGGGAGATACTTTTTTTCTGAAACATAAAATTTAGGGAAGAGCCCAAGTTAATATTCCTGCTCGTTCATAAAACAACTTTTGCCGACGGCCCCAAGAGGAGGAGGAGGAGGAGGAGGAGGAGGAGGAGGAGGAGGAGGAGGAGGAGGAGGAGGAGGAGGAGGAGGAGGAAGAGGAGGAGGAGGAGGAGGAGGAGGAGGAGGAGGAGGAGGAGGAGGAGAAGGGATAGGAAGAGGATAAAGAAGAAAGAGAGGATGAATACAAATATATGGAGCAAGGTAAGAGTGCATGAGAAGAAAAAGAAAACAAGAAGAAGAGGAAGGAGGAGGAGAAGAAGAAGGAGAAGAAGGATTAAAAAAAAACTTATACCAGGCGAAGTAAAACCAAAACAATACGAGAAATGAACATGTTTAATAGCAAACGAGTCTCTCTTCTCCTTTACTCACCTATTACAAAACTATGTCTACCCATTCATTAATTTTCTCCCATTTATCAGATCTTTATCATTCCAATTCCTGTAATTTTTCTTTGATTTCATGTTTTTTTTTATATATACATTAATATCATGATCACAAACTAAATGTACATGTCTTTTTGAATTGCATATTATATCTCATTTAAATTATGTTCCCTTTCCATTATTTTTTCTCTCTCTATCAGTCTTATTTTCTCTCTATCAGTCTTATTTTCTCTCTATCAGTCTTATTTTCTCTCTATCAGTCTTATTTTCTCTCTATCAGTCTTATTTTCTCTCTATCAGTCTTATTTTCTCCCACTCCTTCCTATTATTCTTTTTCTTCCTTCTCCTTTTTCTTTTTCTTTTAATTTTCATTCTGGTCATTGTCCTCAATCCTCCTTTTCCTTCTCATCTTATCATCCTTCTCTTTCTCTTTCTTCTGTGTATCATCATAACTATTTTCACTCTTCCTTTTTTTCTTCTTCTTATATTCTTTCTCTTTGTTTTTATCTTCCTCTCCTTGTGCTGTCCTTGTCCTTCTCCAACTCTTCTTCCTCCTCCTCCTCCTCCTCCTCCTCCTCCTCCTCCTCCTCCTCCTCCTCCTCCTACTCCTCCTCCTCCCCCCGTGTTAAGAATGTTCATAAAATTGACACCCACTAAGTGAGGCGACGCAGATTCTCCAGGAACCATCAAAAATTTTTACTCGTAGCGTCGAGGAAACTTGCGACATATTACTCATAAAAGCCGGAGTTTATTATTGTTTCTATAAACTTTCCGTGGGTTTACGAGGCGCCTGTGCTGAAGTAAGGATGAAGAAGAAGAAGAAGGAGAAGGAAGTGAATGTGTTCTGAAGAGTTGTTGTTTAATTGATTCATGGAAATACTCGTTTTCTGTCTGGTTCTCCCGCCGCCAGCGTTACCACGAGTTGGATTGGAGTTCAAGAAGCTTTTCATTAAGTTTTCAGAGTTATGAGAGATATGTGAAAGCATTATTATTATCATCATTATTATTATCATTAGTATTAGTATTAGTAGTAATGACAATGGATACAGCAATAAATAAAGAAAATACAAAAAATATACACACACACACCGTCCAAAGATGCCCAAGATTGTGATGTTTCCAATGTTTACTTCCACTGTCAGCTGCATGAGCCTGCCGGGACGCGCTCTGATGCACGCTATCAACAGTTCTTGTGCCACCGCCTCCAGAGACACATAACCATCCCTACATCGCCGCTGTGGAGGGAAGTGCGCGTCCTACACTGGACTACAGCACTTGTGGGTTTACGAGCTGGAACGGGCCTTCTCAACTCTCTTTTTTTCTCTCCCTCTCTCTGTGTGTGTCTCTCTCTCATTTCTCTCCTCTACCTCTTCCTCCTCTTATTTTTTGTCTTTCTTATTCTCCTTTTCCTCCTCCTCCTCTCCTTCCTCCTCCTCGGTGTTCTTCAAGGGTAAGGTTTCAAGGGATAAGTTTTCACCTCTATTTGTTATCCTAATGTATTCGTTCACCGCTTAGAAGATCAATCAGTAGAGAAAATATTGAGATGATCTTCCTTCCTTTTCTTTTCTCCCCTGACTCTCTTCTTCCTCTCACCATCGTCTTCCTTTTCATCCTTACGTACATTTTACAGCTATTATTCTACATGTTTTCTTTTCCTTTACTGCGTTCTCTCTTGTTGTTATTTTCTCTTATTTATCTACCTTCTCTCTTCGTTTGTTTATGCTTATTTCTTTCTACACAGTTGCATGTTTCTTCCTCTTCTTTTATTCGTATTCTTTACTACTCTTTCTTTGCTTCATGGGAAAAGTTGAATGCAAAAAGAAAAAAAAATAAAGATGATGGAGTAACACAGACTCACAGACACAACAAGGTCACAAACACAGACAAACACGTAGACACAGAAAGGTATACACAGACAGACTCTCTCTCTCTCTCTCTCTCTCTCTCTCTCTCTCTCTCTCTCTCTCTCTCTCTCTCTCTCTCTCTCTCTCTCTCTCTCTCTCTCTCTCTCTCTCTCTCTCTCTCTCTCTCTCTCTCTCTCTCTCTCTCTCTCTCTCTCTCTCTCTCTCTCTCTCTCTTTCTCTTTCTCTCTCTCTCTCTATGTCTCCTTACAACACACCTCATCTATCTGAATCCCATCCAAACACACATACATACACACACACACACACACACACACACACACACACACACACACACACGCACACACACACACACACACACACACACACACACACACACACACACACACACACACACATAAACAAACAGAACAAGCACCGTTTTATGATTATTTTTGCAATCCAAGACCACGTAAATAGTAAGAAACATCGCTATTCTCTCTCTCTCTCTCTCTCTCTCTCTCTCTCTCTCTCTCTCTCTCTCTCTCTCTCTCTCTCTCTCTCTCTCTCTCTCTCTCTCTCTCTCTCTCTCTCTCTCTCTCTCTCTCTCTCTCTCTCTCTCTCTCTCTCTCTCTCCGCCTCCAACACTACTACATAACCTGCATAACAGTGGTGAGGTGTAATATCTCCCTTCTATGCCTTTCTTCCTCTCTTTTACTCTCTCCTGGAAGGCTTTCTCTCCCACCACCTATACTTCTCTTCCTCCTTTTCACTTCTTACTCCTTTTTATTCACTTTACTTT
>JAPQNM010000008.1:9584719-9602219 GCA_029783475.1 Metacarcinus magister
GAAGTGAGAAGAGGATGAGGAGGAGAAAGAGAGAGAGAACAAAGAGAGGCCAAAAAGAGCCATTGTCCCGGGTCAGGCGTGAGTGGGGTGAGGTCCGCCATTTTGTCGTGTGGGAGAGGACGGCAGCGTAAGAGAGCAGAGCCGGACGGTGTGTGGGAGGGGGCGGGGCTGAAGCGTGGCCATGGGTGGGAGGGGTTGGGGGATTGCGTGGAGGAGGGGGAAGGGGGAAGGGGAAAGGCAGGTTATCGAAAGAGCGGCATGGGACAAGTTGTGAGTTATGTGGTCATGGGGCGGAGGCTATGTTGGTTATCTCGATGTGTTGAGTGTGTTGAGTGTGGAGGTGAGTGTGGGCGGTGCAGCCACAATGATAGAGTGCTTGGCAGGGTGTGGGGAAAAGAGGGAGTAATGATGGAAGGGTCGCGGTCAATTTCGGTGGTGAAAACGGGGGTTGGTATTGAACGTGATGTGATGGTGCATGCTTTGGGAAGACTGACGGACGGGCAGCGGGTGATAGGGTAGTGGTGGTGGTGGTGGTGGTGGTGGTGGTGGTGGTGGTGGTGGTGGTGGTGGTGGTGGTGGTGGTGGTGGTGGTGGTGGTGGTGGTGGTGATGATAAAGATAGTGGCGATGACACATATGGTAGCAGTGACAACTTTCATGATTAAGCCTTTGGTTGAGAGAGTCTTCACCTGCCCCCTTTCCTGCCTCCTCTCGTCTCCCTCCCTCCCTCCCTCCCTCCTTGTCCTCACCAGTGGACGTTGGACAAACACTCGACAAGCCTCAGTGATCACAAGACCAACACAGAGCCCGCGGTGTTCCCTACCCACGAGTCTGGCATTTCTCTTCACTAAACTCCTTTAGAAAACCCATCCTACCATTTACCCCCTTGAGACGCCCCCTTACGGCACAGACCAAAACCCTCCCGTCCTTGCTGCTCCATCAGGAAGTTACTAGGGGCACGAGGGGACCCTGGATATGGTGACATGGATGTGAGGGAGTGAGGGAAGATGGCATGTTGACTGTCACATAGGTTTGTATCCTGCCACCTGCCAGCCGCCGACCACCACACCCCACGTCACCTCAAGACCGCCGCCGCTCCCCTGCCTCGGCCACCACGTCACGCTTCATGCTGATAGAGACGCGTATATCCGCTTAACGATGTTTTACACGAATGTTGGGAAAATGGTATTGTGTTTGAGGCAACAATAATCCGCCATCTCATACAACGGTGTACAATTAATGTCAGTGTATTGTACTGTATATCTTTAAACGTTGAAAGGTACTTCATTATACTGTAAGATGATGTCATTATTTACTGTGTCATTAAGAATATATTGAACTTCCTTTGTCTGTCTGGGAATGTAGCACAACACACTGTACATTAGATATCAATCCTCATGTTTCTTATGGTTGTCAAAAATCCTTTAAAATGTAACTGATATCATGACTATACTGGATTGGAGAACCTTGAACATCGTATATCATTAAACTTATACATTTCGTGTCTACCCTAAGAACGAAAGGCTGCATTACCACTCACCAGAAAAATAATAAATACATATAATAAGTACAACACCCTCTCCAAGGCTGCTGAATGGTATGTGAGTCCTTTCCTCTTACCCGTTCACGAAGCAATTCAGCTGGCCAGGAGGGGGTAAGGAGCCGAGGCGCACAGACGAACCCCATCCATCTCACGGCCATCACGCCTCGTCTCCCTGCCTCCCCACAGCCCTCCCCGGCCCATCGCAGCGCGTCATAACACACTTGTTCGTCCCGTCACTCGCCCGGGTAGGCTCAGCAGGGGCAGTCTCGATCAAATCTTGGAGCCTTTCACCCCTTTCTTCCCGCCTTTCTCCTGCCCATCGCGCCATCATGTGCACAGAATACTCGAAAAACTTAAGAGAATACAAAGCGTTCGGATAAGCTGCCTTTCCATCCAACCTAAGTACAAGCTCAAATCCTATGGCCAATCCTTCCCTCCTTCAGACCTCCCAATGTTCTGTAGAGAAGAAAATGAATCTTTCAACTGGATCTTCAGTATAATTTGACCCTCCTTGCCCCCCACATTCCTCCTCTCCCCCCCCCACACACGAAATCTACCCTATTGGAGGTCCTACCCAGGGTTCAAACTCTAGCGGAAGAAACTCGTATTTTAAAGTGATTTGTTTGTCCGGCTCCTGATTTGTGAGTGTGTGTGAGTCTTGATGAGGGAAGTTCGCCTAGTTGGCCTGATTAGCGTCTCCCCAGGCAGCGTCCCCCCGCCACCTCGCCACTCAAAATTCCTTGAACGACGTTGGTTGAAGAGACGAAGAAAAAGAGCTGAGAAAAGACTTCCTGTCACTCCCCCAATGCGGACAGAACACCTGAGGAATGACTGATGAAGTGAACGCTTAGTAGGACGAGAGGATAAGCGGGTCAAGCTGGCTGATAGAGGTGCACAAGGATGATTATGTTATTATGATGCTTAGTTGAGTGTTTCATCTCCGTTTTGTTGAACATTCTAAATATATGGAAAATCATGTATTCATTAAACCATTATTCTACCAATTAGTATAGTTGCTTTCCATTTTATTTCTTTATCAACCTTTTACTATTATCTCTCATTTCTGAAAACCTATTATCATGATATCTACACGTTTACATTCCTCTTCATTCTATTTTCACTTCCCTTTGCATTGCTTCACTCTACACTAATAAATTTTTTCCCCCATACTGGCTCTTATTTTCCTCATCTCTTTCTACCCTTTCCCCTTGTACATCCCTTCCCCTCTACCTGCACAACACCTAAAGCCTGCTGGCATGAGACCAGAGAACAGTACACACCCTCACATGATCCAGCCATTAGGTGTGTGTATGTGTGTGTGTGTGTGTGTGTGTGTGTGTGTGTGTGTGTGTGTGTGTGTGTGTGTGTGTGTGTGTGTGTGTGTGTGTGTGTGTGTGTGTGTGTGTGTGGGTGTGTGGGTGTATTTGTGAGTAAAGAGAGAGAAAGACAGAGAGATCAAAATAAACGTGGTAGTTAGAATAAAGGTCAAGATAAACGAGATGCACAAGAAACAAAATATATGTTAAACGAAGTAATGAAGAAAGAAACAATAATATAGAGGAGGAGGAGGAAGAGGAAGGGGAAGAAGGGGATACTTAAGAAGCAGGTGTAAATTGGAAATGGGTTAGTGAGGGGAAGGCAGGAGGTGTTGCTGGAGACGAGATCACCTGCCGGGCACACCATTACACATACGAGGTGCTGAGGGGAGCTGGGACGACCTGTGGCGAGGAGGAGAAGGAGGAGGAGGAGGAGGAGGAGGAGGAGGAGGAGGAGAAGGAGGAGGGGGAAGAAAAGGAAGAAACACCAAAGGACTTGTAAACGTAACTACAAAGATAAAACTTCGTAGACAAAAGAGCATCAATTCTATTCCCAAACACTGATTATAATAAAGAAAATAGTTGTATATTATTTAGTTTTCCTTAAATTGCACATTTTTCTTTTTGTTTTCCTGTCCTGTGTTTTCCTTTTAGTTATCCTCCTTTCCTTTCCTGCTGCACCTGGTCCTCTTCCTCCTCTTTTTGCAGCCTCCTTCTCCTCCTTCTTCTAGTCCTCCTCCTCCTCCTTCTTCTAGTCCTCCTCCTCCTCCTTCTCCTCCTCCTCCTCTTCTTCCTCCTTCACCTCCTCCTCCTCCTCCTCCTCCTCCTCCTCCTCCTCCTCCTCCTCCTCCTCCTCCTCCTCCTCCTCCTCCTTCTCGTTCAGGGTCAAAGAGAGGTCGCCCCTCCTCTTCCTAGTCAGAGACGAAATCAATCCTTGAAATACACATCCAGATTTCCTGACAATGGATTTTTCCCTTTTCTGTTTGTTCTTGTTTTACTTTCCTATTCTTTTTAACTCTTTTTTTTTCTTCTTTTTTTTTAGTCGCTTTTGTTAATTTCCTAACCTACTTTCTTTGTTTTGTTTTTTATTTCATTTCCTTTTTTCACCCTAATTTTTATGTGCTCTTCTTCCTTCTTTATCTAGTCTTATTTTTCCCTACAATATATTTTTTCTCTACCTCTCACCCATTCCACTTCTCTTTCTCCTTTCCTATATTCCCTTCCTTCTACACCTTAGCCACACTCCTACCTACCTTTCCCATCCCACCATTTCTCTCTCTCCTTCCCTCTTCTGCCGTCTCCCTTCCTGGTCTCTTCAGTTCACGGGGGCAGCGACTCTCCCGTGCGATGCCCATTATTTAAAAAGACCCCCAGCAGGAATTAATCTAAGAGTGGAGGTTGTAGGAGATGGAAGAGGTTGCACAGAACACCCAATTGAGGAGTGGCTAGGACTCCCACAGGGCTTGAGATTAGGATGGCGGCCTTCTGAATTTGATCGGCGTGGCATAAACCCGTAGAAGGAGGAGGAGGCGGAGGAGGAGGAGGAGAAGGAGGAGGAGGAGGAGGAGGAGGAGGAGGAGGAGGAGGAGGGGAGAGGAGGAGGAGGAGGAGGAGGAGGAGGAGGAGGAGGAGGAGGAGGAGGAGGAGGAGGAGGAGGAGGGTAAAAGGTGGGGTGAAAGGAGGGAGGTAAGACAGTGAGGGTAAGTATTATGAGGTTTGGTCTGAAGGAAGACGGAATAAGGAGAAGAGCGAGAGGAAGACAAATGGTGAGGCGTTTCCTGTGATGAAGCAAATGAAGGTGAATGAAATGGGAAAATCGGTTTAAGAGAAAAGAAAATATTAGAAGTTAAGGTAAAGTGTTATCAGTATGAACTACAAGGAAACTACCTGAGTGGTCCTGTAGGTGAAGTAATGAATCCCGAGGAATAACAATGATTTCTCTTCATCTTAATCTCTAGAACAACCTTTTCCTTATATCCAAGTACTTCAATAAAGCACTATAAAGAAAGAAAACTACACTAGAAGTACATTTAACGTATAGATGAAAATCCCTGTTAACTTAACCCTTAGCAACGATGTAATGTAAAGTAACACAGCTTGACTGACCCACCCAACGTGACCTTGAAAGCACAGGAATAGAAAGCTAAATAAGGTGGAATAATGCAAGTGACAGGTTGGGAGATACAGACGGACATGCAAACAGACATACAACTAGACAGGTAAGTATACGAAGACTATACCAATACACTGAGGTTACAAATATACCTATACGTTGATACTATACTATTAGTTCTGTACATAACTAAAAACCAAGCTACATATGACTATAACTATAAATATAAATGTTTCTTTTCCTTAGCTATGCACCTTGCTACCTCTACCAACCCTCCCACTGAATAAAAATAAAAACACTTTCCTTCAAAACAAACCCGATAAATTCAGAATTAAACACACTCGGCCAGAAGGTAAAAGGGACGGAGGCGAGCCGAGTAAACAAGAGTTGCATATGAATGGCTCCTCGCCCCGTCCAGCAGCGTTTGTACTGTCCTCCCGCGACCCATCATTTTAAAAGCTGTTTGCCCGAGGAGAATGTGGCCGCGAGGTGAGGCAGCGGCCGCCCGACACCCATCCCCCGCCGCCCTGAAAGTGGGCAAAACCTGAGACGGCCACGTCCTCCTCCATCTCCCACCCTCCCTCCCTTCCTCCCTTCCTCTCTCTCTCTCTCTCTCTCTCTCTCTCTCTCTCTCTCTCTTTCTCCCTCCCTCCCCCAATCGATGACGGAGACATCTGGCAGCCGGGGGTAAAAGAGAGAAAGAGAAAGAGAGAAAGAGAAAGAGAAAGAGAAAGAGAAAGAGAGAGAGAGAGAGAGAGAGAGAGAGAGAGAGAGAGAGAGAGAGAGAGAGAGAGAGAGAGAGAGAGAGAGAGGAGAGAGAGAGGAGAGAGAGAGAGAGAGGAGAGAGAGAGAGAGAGAGGAGAGAGAGAGAGAGAGAGAGGAGAGAGAGAGAGAACACGTCTAAGAAAATTGCATGTGTAGATACAAAAAAAGAAAAAAACTGGGCTCATGACTTGACGAAGAAAGATATATATATATATATATATATATATATATATATATATATATATATATATATATAATAAATATATATGCATCTCTCTCTCTCTCTCTCTCTCTCTCTCTCTCTCTCTCTCTCTCTCTATATATATATATATATATATATATATATATATATATATATATATATATAAAGAGAAAGAGAGAGAGAGAGAGATTAAAAAATAGGGAAAAAGAGGAGAAATATGATGAAAGGAGCCAGCAGAAACAGCAGCAGCAGCAGCAGCAGCAGCAGCGGTGGCACAAGAAGCGGGCCACATGGGAGGCGATGGCGGCGGCGGCGACGGTGGTGGCGGCGGATGGTGGCAGAGTCTTGCTTCTTCGGCGTCTTATAGTTGGGATCATCACCAGGGACAATTTTTTTTCCTATGACTCAACCCAGGTGGTGAACGGCGATGGAAAAATCCATAACCGAGGAATAAACCCAAGCCAATAGGTGGACAATCGGAGTGTGAGAAGGTTGCAGGCGGAGGCCAAACAGCGGACGGGCGCCATGTTTGCCCAGTAAATAGTTGCACACCGAACCTCTGAGTGAAGACAAACCTGGCTGGCCCCGCGCGCTGCCAAGGACCCACACATTTACCTCCTACCACAACTTCCAGCCCCGGCCTCACCTTCTCCCGCCCATCCCCTGTTTTCCTGGGGTTTCTCTCCAATAGCTCTCTTTTATTTTCTTATTCCCCGAGCGAGGCTGATTTGAGAGGCCCATCCAAGCACTTGAGGATAACCGTACCTTCCACGCGGTAATCTTTTTATTCCAATGAGCGGCAATTTCCTTCTCCTAAAACTCCGCCTAATAGAACATAAGAGAACATTTACACAACTGGTTTTGAGGACCCGCGGTAAGGGTATTCCACGAGGCGTTTCCTAATACTAAGTAACTCGGCATGAATATTTAAGAAAAGATGGTAAGGAAGGAAACTGGAAGGAAGTGAAGGTTCTTTTAGACATGTTACTGATGGCTTAATGAAGACAATACTACAGTGAAGGAAAACTTGATTGCATTACTTTATCCTTTCCTTCCATTTCACCTCCATGCACTGTCTCTCCCTTCACGTCCTTGAACACTTCACTCTCATCACTACTTTCTCAAGCAGTGAAGATGACTCAGTGTACATTTTTCAACGGAGTAACAACACCATGACACCTTGAACCCAGTGACGTCCCACCATCACTCTTTCACTTCAATTCAGGTGAGTGCAAGGTATGTATGTTACCTGCTCCCCCCCAACCTACCCCCAACAAACTAACCATGATGTCAGGTTGGCCCTCATATTAAGACCAACATATTCACTGCCAATGAGTTCTAATAACCTTTGTATTTTTTTTTACATGATCAAATTAATGTGTCAGTTCTACCACCTACTCCCATCTTAGACAATATACCATCCATAAACTTTCTCCAAGCATATAATGTCTTCATCACAGTCACAATTCACAATCATCTATGTGTCCCAATACCCATTAAATGTCCTCATGCTTCCCCCATCCTGTACAGAGTTTATATTCACCCACCCACCCAAACACAGTCATCTCCTCTCCCCTCAGTTCGCCTCACATTACCCTCCCATCAGTAACACTTCGTCTGTGCGTTCTTTCCCATCAGCTGGTGACATTAGGATCAAGGGTCCTCGCTCCCGCCCTGGGGAACTCCAGTCTGCCTTCATTACCATAAACAGGACGTGTGTTTAGTGTTCGTGAGGCCCAGTTTTTGTGTTATTAAAAATCAATTTACAGTTTGTCTTCTGTATAGCTGCAGGGAACTGTGTTTTTGTTTAAGGTAAATGTGTGTGTGTGTGTGTGTGTGTGTGTGTGTGTGTGTGTGTGTGTGTGTGTGTGTGTGTGTGTGTGTGTGTGTGTGTGTGTGTGTGTGTGTGTGTGTGGTGTGTGTGTGTGTGTGTGTGTGTGTGTGTGTGTGTGTGTGTGTGTGTGTGTGTGTGTGTGTTGTGTGTGCGTGTGTGTGTGTGTGTGTGTGTGTGTGTGTGTGTGTGTGTGTGTGTGTGTGTGTGTGTGGTGTGTGTGTGTGTGCTGTGTGTGTGTGTGTGTATGTTTATGTCGTATATATATATATATATATATATATATATATATATATATATATATATATATATATATACTATACTCCCAATATTATAGATTAGTATACATAATTTAGTTTTTCACTAATGTATTCAGTGATGGACAAAGAAAGGTTAGAATATATAATTTAGTAAATTAAGAAATGAACTGAGAACTGGTCAATATTTCACTCTTGAATACGGAGAGTTATAAACATGATAAACTCTGAATAACATCTATATAAAATTAAATCAACTTTAATCCCTACTTCATATGTACCTTTCAGTGTCAATTCACACTTACACTTCACTTTTCACTCTTCACGCACACACCTTATCTCTCACGCTAACCCTCAATGGCGGCGGCAGGTGTGTGTGTTTGGTGGGGGAGGGGCGGTGTGATGGAAGGGAGGAGAGGGAGGGGAAGGACGCCTCACCGCTCACTCTTTCCTCAATAAACCGTTTGTGGTAACCTGCCAGTCTGTGCTCCTCCCGCCCCCTTCCCCTCAAACAGCCCACGACAGCACGCAAGGCTTCACACACGACTCCACTTTTACCCCGTGAGGCATCGAGTCCCAGGGCGCTACTATAGCATGTTGGAGTGGAGGTGGAGGAGAGTGAAGGGGGACATGCAACCTTCCCCTGCGCGTCACTCCTCCCCTCGATCCAAGCTGTCAACACGCCTCTGATGGAGTCTTGTTTTTATTTCCCCTTTTCCTCCCGATGGCTTTGTACGTCTTCATTAAGGATCATGACAAGAGACTGGATACGTTGCCCCTTTTTCTTTAAGGATAATTTTTCGTCGCAGAGGAGAACAAGAACGAGGACGAGGCGGAGGGGGAGGAGCGGGAGGGCGGTGACGGTCATTGTGCGTCTTCCAAGTATTCCTTTTGATGCGCCTCTACTCCTGACGGGGGACTCGCCGCTGCTCCTGATTGATGCGAGGGGTTGACCTTTGCCTCGGAACAGTTTCAAGGGAGTCAAAGCACAGCAGAAAAAAAACTTTAGGGTATATCTGGACACTTTTCAGCGCGAATGAGTGACTTCTGAATTACGTGAAGAGCACCGGTGAAACAAATGATGGACGCAGGGAATTAATACATGGAGGTAGGAAACAAAAGGTGGAGAGTCAATAGATGCGTAAAAAAATAAATATAGCTTGTAAACAATACACTAAATAATATCCTCGTATGACGATAGCAATAATATCACTACAGAAAATACTCTAGTCACTGTACATTACAAATCAAACTGTTATCCATACAACATAAGAAGAGCAAAAAAAAAGAAGATGTAATAAAACAAGTACAATTGATGCATATGTAAGAGCAGGTGAACAGTGAGATTATGAACATAGAAATATAAAGAGAAGAATATGTTTATAAACGAGGAACTAATTACACAACTACGAAGAAAGTTAACATACAAACACACAACACTTTCATGAATCTAAGCCCAAGTTCATTCAGTTCCTCCAGATATCATTTAGATCACTTCACTGTGAAATAGTAAGACTCCACCACTACCGCCGACCACTGGCAGGGCACGAGGGTCAAGCCAGAACAGAGCTATGTCAACACACACACACACACACACACACACACACACACACACACACACACACACACACACACACACACACACACACACACACACACACACACACACACACACACACACACACACACACACACCAACGTGAAATAAAGTTGGTGCCCTTGAGACTTGACGAAACTCATTATACTGCTTTAGGTCCAACTCTCTCTCTCTCTCTCTTTCTCTCTCTCTCTCTCTCTCTCTCTCTCTCTCTCTCTCTCTCTCTCTCTCTCTCTCTCTCTCTCTCTCTCTCTCTCTCTCTCTCTTTCATCTCTACTCTCCTCTCTTCCCGTTTCTCCTCTCCTTTCCCTGTCTCCCTCCCTCTCACTCATCCATCTCCCTCTGCCAACGCTCCGGTGCTCATCTCCAAATTTCCTAAATCTTTTGTCTCGACGCGGGATCTGAGGAGAGGTTGAGCAGGACACAGCGACCTCCCTCCCTCTCTCCTCCTCCTCTTCCTCTCCCTCCTCCTCAGCCTCCCACCCAACACGCCCGCCAGCCAGCAGCACCTCCCCGGCCCTGTCTGCCTGTCTGTCTATTTGGCTGTCTACACGTGGGTATGTATGCATGTATGTATGTATATATGTATGTAAGTATGTATATTTAGCTAGGTGGGTGGTGTCTCTGTTTGATTTGTTTCATGATCATCTGTCTGTATGTTTAAATTTCAGTGTGCGTATGTGTATGTATGTATGTATGTGTGTATGTATGTATGTATGTATATGTGTATTTTTCGTTGGCTGTATAACTTTTCTCAGCATGTATAGTAAACTTTGATTATCCTTTTTTTTTATATATGTTCGTTTTTTTGTTTCCCCGTCCATCTGTCTGTCCATTTGTCTGTCTGTCCGTGTGTGTATATGCCAATATGTCTGTCTAACCAGCTGTTCCTCGTCAGTTCGGCTGTCTTAATGGCTGTCTTCCTGTTTGTCTGTATATTATCTTGTCTGTCTGAAGGGAAGCTTGCCTCGTGGCTCGATGGCTGGGTGTTCATCTGCCTTTAAACACACACACACACACACACACACACACACACACACACACACACACACACACACACACACACACACACACACACACACACACATGAAATTACAGCGTATTATCACCATTTCTTTCTCTCACATTTAATCGTAAAGAAATGTCACAAACTAAACTGACAAGCAGCTGAAAAATCGAAACCGTAGATCCTTCCAGCAGGCTGAGGGATTACAGTAAGGTAGTGGATTCCAGTCAGCTGCAGAACACCCTATAAACTAAAGGTTCCAACTCTCTATATATTCCAGGGGATCAGGGAGACAGATACCTATGGGGATAGTATTTCGGTAAGAGTTTTAGCGTTACTCAAGCTTTCCAGTTGATCATTGTCAATATGGGGAGAGTGACAGCCGCTCCAGCTTCTTGCAATAAATAGTGTGTAGTGAGTCAGCCTTCAGAAACACGTGTCTTGGTTTGCTTCTGTTAATGGTGATAAACTGTGTGCGGAAGCAGACTGTTGGAGGGTAAGGGGTGAGTGCCGGCCTGTCGCCTCTCACCCTACAAGCACTTGATGGGGAACATGTTAGGTATTCCTTAAATTATGGATTATTTTTGTGTATTTTCCCTCAAGCCAGTTTTCTCTCTGTTCTCTTAGCGTCACCCGGTCAGTACTTTCTTCATGTCGCGTCACCAGTGGATACGAGGCGCTAACTTCATCCTCGGTGTAGGAATCGACTCTCAAGTTTTAAATATCAGCACCAGGTTTCTTCTCTCCCAAGGTCTCTTTCCCTCCCATTATGAAGTTTATTTCCCCTTTGTAATAGAATGTCATTATCTCTCTCGCTTCTTCTCTCAGATTGGGATCCGAAAGTTGACGTTTGCGCAAAAATGTCCTCTGTTTTGTCTCGGCTCAAGATCTGGGTTGGAAAGTTGGAGCAGGAGGAGGAGGAGGAGAGGGGATTTCTGGGAGCATAGAGGGTTTGGGGAGAAGATAAGGGGAAGGGGAGGCAGGGAAGGAGCATTGGGAGCGTTTGGGAGTGAGAGAGAAAAGGTGTGGAAGTCTTGGAGCATTTTGAAGGGGGTGGGTGGGGTGGGAGGCGTGGGAGGATCGCGGGGGAGCATTCCTCGTGGCATTTTATCTGTATCATTTACATATTTTGGGAATCCTTAGTGCACATATTGGTGGCGGCGACGGCGGCGGCAGAGCTGTTTTGTGTGTGTGTGTGTGTGTGTGTGTGTGTGTGTGTGTGTGTGTGTGTGTGTGTGTGTGTGTGTGTGTGTGTGTGTGTGTGTGTGTGTGTGTGTGTGTGTGTGTGTGTGTGTGTGTGTGTGTGTGTGTGTTTGAGAGAAAGAAAAAAAAGAGAGATGAAACATGAGAATACATAGGTAAGAGAAGATAAAGACAGCCACACAAACACACACACACGCACACACACACACACACACACACACACACACACACACACACACACACACACACACACACACACACACACACACAAACAGACACAAACAGACGGACAAATATGCAAATCCCGAGGCCGCGACACCCCAGCACCAGCACATTGCAAGGCCTTCAAACACCAGTGAAGTAAAAATCCTGAGAGGATCTTCTGGGGATGCGCGTCTCTGGTCCCCTTGAGGAAAAAAAAAAGTAAGAGAGAAAAAAGAAAATAAAGAGAGAGAAACCAGCAAACAGTGTCAAGTCCCCAATGCCGCCGAGGAACCGCAGATAGTGGCGAATCTTTGTTCATAAAAGGCAGTTGTCGCCGCTTAAAAGGATTCGTGAGGCTGCGGAATGAGAGGAGAGATATGCCTCGCTATGCAAATGAGATGTTGAGCTGGAAATGTGGCGAGGGGAACTAGATGTGGAAATGGAGAATTAACCACTTTATACACAGGCCGAGTGTTTGGCCTTGGGGAGTAATCGCTCGGAAAGGAAGGACGTTGTTGGTGATGCTGCTAAGCCTGGTGTGAGTGGTGCTTGTGACGCCTAGTGTGTTGATCTGTGAGAGGGAGAGGTGATGTGATGCTCAGGACGAACGACTTGCTGACTCTCTTTCTTTTTCTCCCTTTCTCTTTTACACCTCAGGAACGAACGATACGCAACACCACGCTGATCCCAACAAGTCAGATCCGATCCAAACATGCTCGAATCGCAACCAACGAGGATTGATGATTCCAGGATCACTCGCCTATAGAAACAAATGTTCCAGAGTGCTTTCCAGGCTGACGATCGGAAGAGCCAGACCGGTGCAGCGTGTAGAGGAATGGAAAACAAGTGAGGGAGAGAGAGAGAGAGTGAAAGAGAGAGAGAGAAAGAGAGAAAAAAAAAAAGAGAAAGAGAAAGAGAGAGAAAGGGGGGAGGGTAGGTTAGGAGAGGCCGACGAGACTCTGCTGGTCGGAACAGTAGCGGAGGGTTAAGCGCAAAAGTTCCGTATAATTGACTGCCATTAGTGGAGGTAAAATCCGTCTAAAAACAATGCGAGTTAACCTTCCCGACTCTACTAGGAAGCTTGAGGGCCATTACGAAATTTAGTAAGTATTTTCGTAGAAGAAGACTATAATGAGAGAGGGGGAGAGAAAAAAAAAGAGAGAAAGCGAAGGGGTTTGGTGTTAGGTATGGTGCCACAAATTGAGTTAGTTGTCTTGGAGGTAAATAGTTTCTTATCTACACACCTACTCACTAACATGTATAGATCTTGTAATGTTCATGTATATAGGTAAATAGGTAATGCTAGACCTTTACTTAGGTTTAATTATTTAGAGCGACTATTACGTTACTAAATCAAATATACAGTTCATGTTTTATTATAAGACTCCCACTAGTTATATCATTCTATCTCTCCTTAAGAGTTTGTTGATCCCTTCACCCATACACTGTTTACCTCCCTTCCATCCCAGCTGATTCTTCGCCTGCACATACCACACACCTCGCCACAAACAAACGTACACACAAACCGACCACCGCCACACCAGGTGAAGGAAGCACAAATACAACACAAAGAGAATGGTGTGAATGAGAAACAAAACGAAAACAAAGAAAACCAAATACTTTTTTTTTCTTCTCATTCTTTGCTCCTTCTCCTCCTCCGCCTCCTCCTCCTCCTCCTCCTCCTCCTCCTCCTCCTCCTCCTCTTCCTCCTCCTTCTCCCTCCCCCTCCTCCTCCTTTTCCCTCACCTCTGCCCTGGACGTCATTAAGAGAGAGATGAACAACGCATTCTAATGACATTCCTCTCCCTCCCTCACGCCGCCGCCGCCCGGGAGAGGCAAGAATCCCTCCATACCTCACTTGTTTCCTCCACTCTCCACTGGTCACGGAGGGAGACGGAAAGAAGAGAAGAGGAGGAGGAAGAGGAGGAGGAGGAGGGGATCCAGCCGTAACGGGAGGGAGGAAAAGAGAGCGATAAGACGTGTAATATTGATGAGAAGGAAGAGAGATGATGGTGGATAAAGAAGGAAGTATAATAATGATAATAATGATTTTAATAATAATAATAATGATACTACTACGAATAATAATGATAATAATAATCATAATAATAATAATAATAATAATAATCATAATAATAATAAAAATAAAAATAATAAGTGATAATGTGAAGATTTTAATTTTTACGTCAATGATTTTTCTTTTTTTAATTTCAATCTGCTTACACAACCAGTACATATTATGAATAATAATTACCATTTCAAAAGTTATATTTTACCATTAGATCCAACATTTTCTCTCTCATTTAAATTTTCATTCGCAACGCAACTTTGAAAGAAAAAAAAATCTGACTTTTAACACCACTCAAAAATCAACCAGTTATTTCAACCATAATGCACCATACAACAACCATCCCTCCTCCTCCTCCTCCTCTTTGTGCTGCTCCACTTGTCCTCCTTCTCCTTCAAGATGAGAGCAGTAAGCAAACCTTCTATCTTCCTTCGTTTACCATATCCATTCAAAGTTGTCGAAATCCTGAGCGCTATCCTTAATGGAGTAATTTTTCTTCAGTCCCCCCGGAGCCTTTACACTCTGGTTGATCACATCCTTGGGAGACACGAAGGAGGAGGAGGAGGAGGAGGAGGAGGAGGAGGAGGAGGAGGAGGAGGAGGAGGAGGAGGAGGAGGAGGAGGAGAAAGAGTAGGGCGCGGAAGAGAATGGCAGGGAAAGGCAGATTAATAATTGTAAAGAGAACAAACAGGTAAGAGATTTAAAAGGAAGGTTTTAAAGAAAGAAAACTAGACCAGAAATGAGAAAGTAAGGCAGTGTGTGTGTGTGTGTGTGTGTGTGTGTGTGTGTGTGTGTGTGTGTGTGTGTGTGTGTGTGTGTGTGTGGGTGTGGGTGTGGGGGTGGGGGTGTGGGTGTGGGTGTGTGTGTGTGTGTGTGTGTGTGTGTGTGTGTGTGTGTGTGTGTGTGTGTGTGTTTGATTTAAAAATGTGTATATATTAAAAAGCAGGAATTAAAAAAAAAAAAGTATATTCAGAGAAGGAAGACATTACACACTTATGACCACACTATGCAAATTAACAAGTAAAAACGGAGAATATAAATACAGAGAGAAATGTCGCAATAAATGAAGTGAGGAGAAGAGATAAGATAAACACATATAATACTCAAGTTAAACGACATAAAATTATATATTATTCTCTCGCTTTATTTTCCTGTCCTTAATTATTATTATTTTTTTCTCAAGAACTTAACATCATTCAAAATAGATAAATAAAAAAATGTTCTTGAAGGCTTAGTTACTTTGCTTCCTGGTCGAACTTTTTCATATAAATTCTTTCCTCACCCACTAATATCACGGTCATTTCCTACGCTTTCCTGCTGCTCATACTAATTTGACTTCCTTCCTGAATGCGAGAGAAATATCTTTCGATGTTAGGGATCAAGACAGTTTAAGGGCCAGTGAGATATGAGGAAAGGAGGAAATATGCCAAATCAGACAAGCCAAGTGACATTTTCTCCTCAAAACTTTCATCTCCATTCTTCTTACATCTTTTTATTTTTTTATTTTTTTTAGTCATCTATTCCTCCGTTATTCGTCCTCGTCTCGTTTACATTGACTTCGTGTTTAGTTTCTCTTCTTTCTTCCTCCTTCCTTAAGTCATGTGCTGTGTCCTGAATTTTTCTTAACCTTTTCGTTCACCAAAATATACGTATATAGTCTTCCTAAATTCTTCCTATTTTTTTTCGTCTCTCTCTTACTTTCTTGATTCTTATTTTCTTCCACTCTACGATCATCATGTTTCTACTTCTTACACCCTTCATCTCTCTTCCATCTTCCACCTCTTCCATTCTCCCAGTTATTCCTCTTTCTTAACATCATGTAAACGGTATAATTTCTATTCCAACCTTGCGTGGCTCCCCCAACACACACCTCCCTCCTTTACTTCACTATTACCATAAGTGTGACTCGCTTCTTCTTACTTTATAACACGTACTTCTTTATATAATACATTTTTTTAGTTCTCTTTATCCCATCCCCACCCTCGTCCACTCTTCCTCCCCTTCCCCTCCGCCACCAGTCACACACAACCCACAAGAACACCAGCAACAAGCAAGGCAGTTCTGTTCCCTCCCTGTAAAATCATTGCAACAAATCATCTTACTTTTCCTCCTCCTCTCCTTCTCCGCCACACACACACCCACACACCCACACACCCACACGCACACACACACACATACATACACACACAACATATATAAATCCAGTCGAAATAAACTCATACAACGCCGAAATAAATCCTCATTCCCAAGCTGGAGTTGTCGTCAATAAAGAAGGAATCCCCACAGACAATATCAAGTCATTTTTTTCTTGGCAGTGTAATCGCAGTGCCATCTGGGACCGATATGTCACGGGAGAAGGCGAGTTCGAAGCCTTAACTCTCAGCTTCCGCCTCGCGCCACAGCCCTCGCCTCCACTGTGGCTGGAATACCTCGCCTGACTTCCTCTCTCTCATCAAATATAGAGACGCCTAGTCCCCCTCGGATCTCACTTCACATTTACACGGTTTTCTTTTTATTGTATTTTCTAGTGTTCTTTTTTTCTTCTTCCCGGTGGATTAAAGGAATTCCCCCCTCCACCCACCTCCTCCGTATCCTCCTCCTCCACCTGTGTCCCTGGGAAGTCGTATAAAGGTGAGTGTTTACCGAAGTCGACGCCAGAGCGGGCCGGTTCGCATGCGTGGCGCGGAAATATAGGGGCTCGATTCCTTTCTTCAAGTTCTTGCTGAATACCAAACACCCTGCCATCTCTTTATTGCGGGTAAATAACTAGCGGGGGCCACAGCAAGCCAGATGACAGATTCTAGAGACATGCAAGCCTCTCTACACCCCATTCCTTCCCCCTTCAGCCTCCTCCTCCCACCTCCTCCCCCACCAAGTTATGCACAATTAGATATAGGAATTTTATGAGAAGGATGAGTAAGATGGCTGTGATATTAAGGACGATTCTGATGATTTCCACGATAATTGTAGTGATGAAAAAGGACAAGACGGCTGTGATAGGAGATTATTGGTGATTACAGAAGCGATGCAGCAAATCTTAATAATCCTGATGCTGTTCTTACACTGTCATAGAGAAGGAGAGAGAGAGAGAGAGAGAGAGAGAGGGAGAGAGACGCTTCACTTCTGCTGCAAGACTCAAAGTGGAATGGAAAGGAATAAAAAGTAAAAAAAAAAGAAGAGAATAAAAAGAAAAACCGTAAGAAAAATAACCAGTGAGTGAGAAAAACAAAACAAAACAAAAAAACACACACACACACACACACATACACACACGATAACACAGAGACCTGCATTCCTAGTCTATGTTGCGGTGTGTTGCAAGGAATCCATGTGTTGCCGAGGAAACACACGAAAGGAACACTAGACAGCATTTTGACAGCTGCTGCTTCGAATTTT
>JAPQNM010000008.1:9607219-9609719 GCA_029783475.1 Metacarcinus magister
TACAGTATCAAGGGAAGGAGATGTATTAATAGACTATAATAAAAGATGTAAGGCATGACAACAAATAATCTGGTGCCTCTCACACTGTACTGTTCCTTCTCTCTAATATAATGCAGATTAAGGGAAAGATTTAATGCTGAAATTTGTGGTTATACTGACGGAGATTGAGGGTGTGTGTGTGTGTGTGTGTGTGTGTGTGTGTGTGTGTGTGTGTGTGTGTGTGTGTGTGTGTGTGTGTGTGTGTGTGTGTGTGTGTGTGTGTGTGTGTGTGTGTGTGTGTGTGTGTGTGTGTGTGTGTGTGTGTTTCGCTGATAAATCTGTTGTCCTATTGAAAATTAACATGAATATCAATTAGATAAATGAATAATATATTGCAAATTATCTATTATGAAGGCCAGTATGTACTATATTATCTCTCTCTCTCTCTCTCTCTCTCTCTCTCTCTCTCTCTCTCTCTCTCTCTCTCTCTCTCTCTCTCTCTCTCTCTCTCTCTCTCTCTCATTCCACACTTAGAATATTACCACGTGGTCTGATCAGTAGGTTCTCTTCGTCTTCCTTCTCAATTAGTGTGTAAATGGTGATCGATCATTACGGAAACTCCCCTCTGACAAGCAGCTGCGTGCTTCTTCCCGCCACCGCCGCCACGCTGACGGAAAGGGCTGATGCCTTGGGGAGACTTAGCGACAACTGACACCAGCCACATGTACTTACAGCTGACGGGGCGAGGTGAGGGGACGCGAGAACCGCTGGAAAAGGATTATGTGTCTACCTGAAGACGTTTGTAGGATAATTTTGCAGTCTTTTCTATGATTTCCTTATGATACAAATGGGAAGATTTTATACTTTGCTCTCCTATCTACTTTCTATTTCTCTTACTTCTTTAGTCTTTGCTCTGCTTTCTCCTTCCTCCTTTCCCTCCCTCCCTCCCTCCCTCCTTCCCT
The DNA here is from genome assembly GCA_029783475.1 of Metacarcinus magister. Taxonomy (NCBI): domain Eukaryota; kingdom Metazoa; phylum Arthropoda; class Malacostraca; order Decapoda; family Cancridae; genus Metacarcinus; species Metacarcinus magister. The sequence continues at coordinate 9,608,161 of JAPQNM010000008.1, forward strand.
CCCCTTAGGCTATGTTTTCCAGGACCAGTCATAAACTCCCTCTGCCCCTCTGTTTTCCGCCCCGCTTTATCTCACTCCGCGGCCGCTGACAACAACACGGTTCAGTCGAGCTGCTTCACAATTTACGCCGAGTTGTCTTCATATAGAATCCTCCCTTGTCATTTGAGGTGAAGGTATCTTTGTCGTCTTCTAAGGCCACGGCGTGTTTGAGTTCCTTTCATCTATTTATTATTATTTTTTTATTATTATGCATATTGAATGTTCGCCTCAGAGTAGTTTTTGAATAAATTTTTTTTGTTTTTCTTTCTGAGTTAAAAAATGAAAATGTAGAATCTGTTATTTCCTGTGACTTGTACGTTTCTGAACATTTACTAATTATGATAAAAAAAAAAATATATATATATACATTACAAAAGGGAAAATCGCGTTTTGATATCTTAGTTATATAATAATTTTTTGAACGAATGAAAACACATTATGTAATTTCATGGATTTTCCCCTCTTCGTCACACTTTACATATGGATCAAGTCATTTCCACCAAGATATTACATACACCAATAACAACGTATCCCTTGAAATCCTATTAAATCACACACATCACAGTTTTGTTTCTGATATATTATGAGAAAATTATAAATGTGGTGCAAACGAGTGAGAGAGAGAGAGAGAGAGGGGGATGGAGAAGAGAGAGTAGAGGGAAAAAAACGAGAGGAAAAAAATCTCTATGGAGGCCTCAGTGTGAGCGGGCGATGATCAAGTGTTGGTCCGATGACAAGACGTGACGCAGTACTGAACGCATTTGTTTGACCATGATGGAGCAGGTCAGGGCGAAGGGTTCTTGCTCTCCCTTCCCACCCCCTGAAGCCCTTTCCCCCTTCTTCCTTCTCGCTTCTTCCTCCCCCTTAACTTCACTCCTTCCTCACTCACACCTTCTTCCATACCTTCCCTCTCTTTTCTCTTTGCCTCATTCGTGAAGTGAAGAAAATAACGTTTATCATATTGTAATTTCTCTCCAAAACACTTATAAAATAAACTGCAAGACTCAACATCAAGGCTGGACATGAAGAAACTTAATATAGAATCACAAGAAAAGGAGGATAAAATTATATCCTTTAGGAACACCAGTTTTTCAGAGGGTGAAGGTGAAGGTGGTGGTGGTGGTGGTGGAGGTGGTGATGGTGGTGATAGTAGTGGTGGTGATCATGATATTCTCTCCACCTGATGAGTAGCGACGCCCCGAGGGAGAAAGAACCCCCCAACTTTCCCTCCTCTACCCCTTCCCTCTATAGCCAAGACAAAATAACCCACTGAGCCGTTCACAGCCTCTAACAGCCGAGTGATGGAAGATGTACTTTTTTATTCCTTCCGCGGATCATTCACACATCGACATTTTTAACTGGCAGATGCATAAACGGCGACTCAAGCTGGGACTGGAAAAAAATATATACATAAAAAACTCTCTCTATATATATATCGTGTGGGGGGGGAGGGGGTTCTGGATGTCTATTGAGGGAGGAAAGTCAGTGTTTGCCAGAAGGTCCTTGGATGATGAATGAGG
>JAPQNM010000008.1:9614719-9659719 GCA_029783475.1 Metacarcinus magister
CGACTCAACATTCATCGAACATTTCCTTAAAGTTAAAGTCACATTCCTTCTCCTTCCTGCAGCCAGCGAGAGCAAAACATACGGGGAAAAAATATATCCAAAAAATTTCTTATTCAAAGTGACCAAGTTTTAGCAGGTCAAGCGGCGGCGCGGCTGACGGAGGCGGTGACTTGAGAACTTTATAAGGAGACGCTCCTCGCCCAGACGTGCATTTACATGAAAATTGCTGTGTCGATTTTCAGAACTTTTCCCTTTGCTGTTATGGAAATCGTGGAGCCTTAAGCCAGCAGGAAGACAGGACCATGAGAAATCTTATTATCTTTAAGTCTACTGCTGCTGCTGCTGCTTAAACCCATCTCCTACCCCACCCCCCGACCCCCTAAGACCCCTGCCAGTGCTGCCAAGTAGTGCTGGCAGGTGCGTGGACCCTCAGGTTTAAGTAATTATTGTTTAATTACTTAAACTGAAAGGTGAAACTGCCATTTGCTGATTACACTGCATAGTAATAGTAATAATAATAATAATAATAATAATAATAATAATAATAATAATAATAATAATAATAATAATAATAATAATAATAATAATAGTAATAACAATAATACTGCCATTTCAGGAGACACAAATACAGACAAACAAGACACATAAGCCTAGATAACACCAGATGGATTACACTTCCTTTCACACACACACGCACACGCACACATACACACACACACCCACACCCACCCACCCACCCACACACACACACACTATGCCTACCACAGCCTAAACAGACACAGGTAACAGGTACTTGTAGGCGAGATAAAACAGGTGGCAGACAGGTGTGTAGTCGTGAACAATGATGAGGGACAGGTAATCGAGCCTCGTCACCTGCCTCACCTGTTCACTATGAGGTAAATTATCTTCATTTAAACACCAGAAAATCGAAGAGAGAAAAGAATCGTCTAGTCTTGTCAGGTGTCTGTGAATTAGTAGGTGGCTTAGAAAGATGATGATGAGGGGGAAGGACGGTGTAGAGGAGATAGGATAAAAGTGAAGGGAAGGAATGGTAATAGAGAAGTAGAAAGAGGAAAAAAGAAAAGGGATAACGATGACTGAACAACTATAGAAATCAAATCCCGAAAAAAATAAAGAAAAAACATAACCCAGCAACACACACACACACACGCACACACACACACACACACACACACACACACACACACACACACACACACACACACACACACACACACACACACACACACACACACACACACACACACACACACACACACACACACACACATAAACAAACACAAAACACAGTCTCCGCTACAGGGTACGAGGCTGACGGACCGAGACTCATGAATCAACGGCAACACAAAATATCGATGTTTGTGTCCCACGGTTTGTGTTTGTATTAATTTTTTCTTGGGTTCCAGAGAGAGAGAGAGAGAGAGAGAGAGAGAGAGAGAGAGAGAGAGAGGACATCACAGATTCAACTCTATTTGTTTAAACTTCCTTATACTGACCATGCTTGTATCTACACTTTGACGATGGTGCTTGGGTTAAGGCGTGAAAGTTAGCGTGCACGTGTTGTGAGGCGACTCTTAAGCTGCGTTCAGATTCTTTAGTGCTTTCGTGCACAGAATACATCAGACCAGATAAAACAAAAAAAAAGTCAAGGATTATTTTTCCATCTCGCGATCGCCGAGGCCGTGCGAAGATAATTGGTGTGAGCGTGTCTGAATGAGATCTTTTTTAGTATATCACGATTTTCGGAATCATACACAGGGAGGCGGCCCGGGGCGGAGCAGCCTTCAGCGACACCCAAGTGGAATATAAAGGTACAGCCTCAGGGGCCCATAGTGAAGGCCTTTTATCCTCAACGTGCAGGACGAAGGGGGGGGAGTGGGTGGGTGTGGGTGTTGGTGTGGGTGTGGGTGTGGGTGGGGGCGTGGGTGGGGGCGTGTGTTGGGGTGTAGGGGGGGGTAGTCCGCCGCGGCTCAACACCAATGTCACGCGTCCTGCCGGATAATGGCCGCTTTGATCTCGCCGCTGGACCTCCATAGCTCTTGATGAATCAATCGACGGAGGAGGTTCCTTGGGGAGCTGCCTGCGGGTGTGAGCGGCAGGGAGTGTTTGTGCAGGGCAGCGGGCGTGCAGGAAGCGGCCAGCGACCCAGACCTCCCATGGAAGACTCACCTCACTGTACTCCCTAGGTTACGGAACTGCCTCAAGCCCAACATGCAGAGGAACAGAACATAAAGCCTCAAAATAGTACAAGGTGTCGCATACATGGCCTTGTCGGGAGGACGTGAGAGTGGCTCAGCGTAGCCAAACCAACACTGGCCATAGTAGGTCGCGCGATCCCACCTTTTTTTCTCTTTTTTTCTCTTTTTTTTTCTCAGGGTCCGTCACTCCCGGTTCTTCCTGGAAATGAGTTGATTGTTGCAGTTCCAGGAAGCCCACTGGGTCCAGCAAAAGTTTGTTTGATCTGTTATCTCGTCTCATTGAGGGTGTGTTTTTTCAGGCTGTGGGTGGGGACGTTCTGCATTGCTTGTGGTACAGGTGAGCACGACAGGATCCCACTCAGAGCGTTTAATTACCTATAAGACGACTCCTTCCTCCTGCTGATGATGATGATGGCGGCGTCTAAACATTCCTAAAGTAATAAGAAGACTTTAGAGACTTGAGAGAAGACTACTACAGACAAATGGTACCAAGAGTGAAAATAAGGGGAGGAATATTCAACAAGGTGAACAAGGTATTACAGGTGTTCGCTCTGCCACTTACTCAGGTGTGTTAATAAGTACGAATACATTTTCATATTTCGTGATTGCCTGTCGTCTACACCTGGTCTTTTACACCTGCGCACAAACCTTTGTCTCTCTTTACCCCGTCATTACGAGAATCTACCCGTCAAATATATAAAAAAGAATACTCAAATAATACAGAAAATCAGAATATATCGAATAACATCAGGTAAAGATCGGTATATGATAAAAAAAATCATAATTAACTATATAATTCCACATCAAAACACAGGTAATGAAGTGTGAATACTACAAAAGCTCTGCCACAGCCTTGCCACAGTCCTATCACACTCCAGCCCAGTTACCAGCCTCACGGGAGCAGCCTGTCCCACGCCCACATAAATTCATCACAGCAGCCTGACACAGCTCTTACGTGAGAAGGAAGGAAGGAAGGAAGGAAGGAGGGAAAAGGGAAGAAAGGTAGGAAGAGAGGGAGGAGGAGAGGGAACACGAGGAGGATAATAATAAAAACAAGAATTAAAAAAGGTAAAAGAACAATAAGAAAAGTATATAAGAATGAGCAAGAAAAAGAAAAAAGGACTAAGAAAGGTAGGACAAAACCTAAGCTGCAGGATTAAGCATTAAAATAATGGCACTTAGATGAAAAATATTCTTTTAACTGCTTTTTTTGTGACTCGTGGAAAATTTAGTATTCATATTTCATCGTGCAAGTTGTTGTTTCCCACTACGGGAGTCTAGGCTCTAAATTCCTTGTCGTGGATTATACGTGTGGGACGGCGCGGGGCCAGGCAGGGAGACGGCCGTTCATCAAGCCTGTAGGAAGGACGAAGCAAGGGGGGACACGTGGCGAGATGGTTCTACTTGTGAAACTCCGCTAATTACATCCGAATAAAGTGTTAGAGCATACATATAGTACATTTCATTAGTTACATAGCATAGATGTTACTACTATACTGGTTTTATATAAATTTATACACAAAACATTAGTGTATTTAGCGTGTATGCTGTTTAAGTCATCCCCCTCCCACCCACACACACGTACACACAGATGCAACACGTATAGGTACACACGAGAAGCCTTGATGTATGTGTGTGTGGAGGCAAGGAAAAGATCGGAGCAGTGTGACACCAGCTGTTTCCTTCCATCTCGGCGACGCGGGGCCAAAATGGGAGGAAATGAGGGAAAAGTAGAAGGGGACGGAGGGCGGGAGAGACGGAGGGAGGGAGAGACAGTAGCGAGGGAAGGGAGGGAGGAAAGGAAAGGGAGGAAACTGATACAATATAAGAGAAATGAGAAAAGATAGAAAGGAGGAAAATCACTGTATTATATCTATCAATTACAGTGTTAAAGAAAAATATACATGACATTTTATAACATTATTTACGTCTATTTTATATCTTTTTCCTCCTGATTACAGAATGTCAGACAAAATAAATAACAAAACACATACGAATTAGTGGAAAATAAGGGAAAAGATCATCAGTATACAAAAGGTCAAGTTTGAGGCATCGACTGGCCTTCAAACAACCATGAAGTTATTCCCTTAAAACTATTATCTATGGAAACATGCAAAGGATGTGTCGGAGGCGATCAATATAATCCTCGGTTAATCGTTGTCGTGATCAATCGTTGGAGGTCGTGATGAGGGAAGAGAGGAGAGGAGAGGAGAGGAAAGGAGAGGAGAGGAGAGGAGGGAGGGAAGAAGGAAGGAAGGGAGATAGAAAGGGAGGGAAGAACGGAATGAGATATGGAGGAAAGTAATGGATAGAATGAGACAAAAAAAAAGAAAAAAATATGAAATGACTGTATTAGCGATTATATATATAAAAAATAAAGAAAATAAAGCAATAAAGCATAAAAAAAAAATAATAGTATAGTATATTTTGATGAAGAAAAAAAAGAAAAGAAAAAAAATTCAGCCCAAGATAGAGATGTAAATAATAGATGTGAACACAAATTTATCCACAAAACGAGATACACATAACCCAATTGTTTATCATTTCCCTCTGTTCTGGGACGCGAAGACCAATGGAGGGGAAGAAAATGAGGGGAGAGGGAGGGAGAGGAACAAGGGAGAAGACGGAAGAAAGAGATGAGAGAAGGGAAATAGGGATAGGATGGAGACAGGAGAGAGAAAGAGAGAGAGGGAGGAAGAAGGATGGAATAAAGAAAGAGGAAAGAGAGATAGATGGAGAATGAAAGAAATATATAATAGCAACAATAACTAATAGATGGAGATAACGAAGGAAAGACTGGAGAGAGAGGAGAGAAGAGAAGAAGAGACAGCAGGAGGGAAGAAGGAAGGAAGGGAGGGAGGGAGAGAGAGAGAGGAGGGGAATGGCCGCTACACAGACTTACGGATCCGCCAATGCATAAAGACGCCGATGTATTCTAATCTAATATCTTGTGGTGGTGAGCGGCCGCCACGCCTCCCCTGCGACGCTAAGGACGTAACCCTCCTCAGCCTCAGAACGTTAAGATAAATGCAAAACTAGTCTTTATACCAGTGTGTTTGAGGTCTTAATAATATCTTAAAGTCAAGGATGATTCGTATGTGTTAGTGTGTTAAGTTGCAGTGGATGGATGTAATGTTTGATTGGGTTTATATATTTGTTTGTAATTTTTTGGGGTGTTTGTGGCGGTGAGGTAGACTTATGCCCTTGTTGCGTGCACGTCTTTATATTGAAATGTTGCCACGTCGCATCAATGGATCATTTTTGGTGGTCAGTCGGGTCGGTCCTTAATTGTTTCCTTACAAGACAAATGGGCCCACAGTGCCCTACACACACACATACACCCACACACACGCACACACACACACACACACACACACACACACACACACACACACACACACACACACACACACACACACACACAGACACACACACACACACACACACACACACTATCCTTCCTTCCCCGCCTCACTAAACCATCCTTTTCCGTCATACCCAAAACGTAATACCAACATTAAGGTCCAACAAGAACTAAGAAACAAAAACATCAAATAAAAACATCAAAATCACATGGGAAGTAAACAAAAAAACAAGCAAAAAAGTCACCCATACGAACACGCAATCACAAAACTAACTGATCTTTTACCTTCAAACTCCCCCGAATGATTTGAAGGCATTAAAAAAAAAAAAGTAAAAGGACTATAATTTTTGGTTATTACAAGGGCGTCCTCAGCGGTGCTCTTGGTGACGGCAATGATGAGCAATAGCGGGAAAAAGTGACGCTTAACAAAGGTCTCTGGCAGGACAAAGGAAGCACAGGAATCACGGTCTCTGGTGTGCTGATATCTCCATCAAGGCTCGCTGGGTAGAGGTAAGGCTCACCTCTTCCACCTAGGAGCCGCTATTCACTTCAAGGGCGTTAAGTGGAGCCGCAAAAGACGTGGGTTAATTAAGTGTTTCCTCGTACTTAAAGTTTCCGTGAAGTTTGTCCTCAAGTTGTGTTTAGTTTCCAGGAAATAAATGTTTTTTTTTTATTAATTTATTTTTCATTTTTTTGTCTATGATATTTAGCTTTTTGGGTTTCAGGAGTAAATTATGTTATTTTGGACACATTGGGTTCGTTATGTGTCGATGTGGTTACCTAATGTAGGAATTTGTTTATTTTTTTGCCTCGTTGAGTAAGATAATGTATTGTGTCTCTCTCTCTCTCTCTCTCTCTCTCTCTCTCTCTCTCTCTCTCTCTCTCTCTCTCTCTCTCTCTCTCTCTCTCTCTCTCTCTCTCTCTCTCTCTCTCTCTCAAGGATGTGGGTGGCCTTCTTCACCTCATGCAGGGCTGCCATCAAAGGCTTTAACGTGGACTTCACGCACACCCACACCCACACCCACACCCACACCCACACACACACACACACACACACACACACACACACACACGTAGGTACAGTTAAGAATCTTGTACCAGTATGTCTGTTTTTCTTATGTGTGGAAATAATGTGGTTCTGTTAGTGAATGGTTCAGAATGTCTCGTGGTTGTACAGTAATGCATCACATAGTTAAGGGAAGAAGGGAACTTGAATGAGCAGCAGCCGTTATATCGTGTGGATTTAAAGAAGGTTATCACTATGCATGTTTGACGTAGGAGACTAACATCGCCCACTGAGAGGTAAATAATGGTTGTTTTAATTGTTTTTTAGACATTCCTGGTTGAACTAGGGTTTGAAATTATAGTTTTCAGAAAACTGGTTCCATATTCGTGTTCAGCATGCCCGAGAACACCTATATACAAATTTTCATGGGATTCGGAGGTTTCAAAATTTTCACGAAATTTTCTGGAGTACCCCCTTGGACTTTTTTTGTAGAAATTATGTTTTATTAAATTACTCAAAAAATATGAGGTTTACGTAAAAAATGTATGGAGTAGTAAATAAAGAACACATGATGCCCGTTCTTTTTGAGTATAATAAAAGTAAATTTAATTGTAAGTAACCGAACAAAATTATACATATATGTATTTGACATAACTTATATTGTTTTATATTTTTCTCACAAACAATAGAAGTAATTAATAATTTAATGACATCATCACATAGAACTTGTCATTCTTAATAAATTTGCTTACATTTATTTTTCTTGTTGGATTAATAGTTTCTTAGTAAAATGGCAAAAACCTTTTTGATAAAAATTTTAGTCGAAATTTACAGGCCACAAATTCAGAAATCCATTTATGTCATATATATTTGAAATATTATGGGAACTAATGCTGTTTGTCTTCCATTTTTAATTAGATGTGCTGAGAAAGTTTTCCTGTATGAGGAACGGTTAATATTATCATAATGATAACAATAATAATATTTTAATCTTATCATAATTTTTTTTTCATTATTATTTCCACTATTGATAATATCATCTTTAATCTATTCACTAACACACCCACCCACACACACACACACACACACACACACACACACACACACACACTAGGCTTCCAGGAAGAGTGATACCGTTCCGTCATTGTGTTTCCAGACGGGCCACGGGAGGCAGATGTCGGGCTGGACAGGTACGACCTAATCACACCTCTCAGTAAAGGCCAAAGAAAAACACAACACAACGCAGGGACAAAATAAACAATACAAGGAGTGTTATACATAATTTTCCTCCACATTTCCTCCACATGTTTTCCTTGAAAATATAATGCTTTTTTTTCTGGATAAATCACTAATGGTTAAAAATCTAAATATATTCTGATACTTTTTGATAAGGGGGAAGGAGGGAGAGTCTATGGTATAAATCTTCAGTATTCGATGTTAGAAGAGAAAAAAACTAAGATGCGACTCGAGATAGCATCAAAAACTGTATCTATGGATGAACTAAAATGTGTAATTGTTACATTACCGGCAATCATGAACGTCATTTCTTCATTATCCATAACAGTCTCCCACCAAGAGGGGAACGTATGACCGATAGCAGCTGAGGGAGACAGATAAGACACAGTCAACATCACGACAACTGGCCCGACACACACACACACACACACGCACACGCACACGCACACACACACACACACACACACACACACACACACACACACACACACACACACACACACACACACACACACACACACACAATAATGGAAATGAAAATGCCTTCCCACTCCACTACACACCAAAAGGTCACACAGCCTTGATAAAATTACAGCAGAGCGTTACTTCTCCCGTTAAGTAACACTCGGCAGGTTTCGAACGCCATAGTTACTACCACTCCCCCACCCAGCCTCCCTTCCTTCCTCCACTACTCCACCACTCTACCACCCAGCCTCCCTCCCTTCCTCCACCACACCCCCACCCAGCCTCCCTCCCTTCCTCCACCACACCACCACCCAGCCTCCTTCCCTTCCTCCACCTCCTTCCCACCTCAACACAAGCATACTAAGAGGACATCCTGTAATGAAGTAGTTGATTTCGCTTCTGTCTATGAACAGCTAAATGGCAAATAGCAAATCTGTTTAATATTTACACTTTAAAGTTATTTTGTGGGATATTAAGAGACATTTTTTGATACATAAATAGCCATCAAAATACAATAATTATTCCTATGATCTGGGAAACAATTATTTAAATAGACTCATTGATTTAACCTTAATAGAACATATGAAACAAATAATTTTCGTTACCTATATAAGAATAAATACACAGAATAACAAAACAATTAGTGTAGAGCAAGAAAATACCTCAAGAGTTATCAATACATCTTCCCCAAAAATCTAACACTCAAAAAAAGGCTGTTGATACTATACCATTTCCTGCAACACATTATATTTATTTCCTTCCTCACAATTCCTTAATAAATCTCCAACAACCAGCAACAGGCGCCGCTCCTCCGTCACCTCCCCCCAACGCCTGCAGGATTAATCAGAGCCAAAATATCGAAGAACACCCGCTGAGAGTCACATTGTGTATTCTAAACAAATTCGCCATATTTATTTCGAATTTTCACGAATACTTTACGCCTTAGTGGAACATTATGAGAGCGCGGACCGTCCAAAGAGTAATGTGGCACAGGAGGAGGAGGAGGAGGAGGAGTAAGAGGAGGAGGAACGAGGCAGAGGAGTAGGACAAGGAAGAAGATAAAGAGGTTAACCAAGAGATAACAACAAAGGAAAGAAAACAAGGGGTACAGAGGCGGAAAAAAGGGAAAGAAAGGCAGGACGGAAAAAGCGGAGGAAGAGAGATAAAAAGTAAAAGATGTTGACATAAAAATACAGGAATCGTCGTGTTTTTTCAAGGGAATCGAGAAAAAATGCAAGAAAATACAAAATACTTATAGGGGGAAGAAGAAAAAAAACATGAAGACAAATGCATCAAGTGGAATAAAATATGCACAATAAACGTACACGTCACACACACACACACACACACACACACACACTCACACACACACACACACACACACACACACACACACACACACACACACACAGACACAGACACAGACACAGACACAGACACAGACCCACACCCACACCCACACCCACACCCACACACACACACACACACACACACACACACACACACACACACACACACACACACACACACACACACACACACGTACACAGTCAAACACACAAGAATGAAAATCCTCATGACCTCACGACATTATACAGACAATGAGAACCAACACACACACACACTCACACACACCCACACACACACACAGACACACACACACACACACACACACATACACACACACACACACACACACACACACACACACACACACAGACACACACACACACACACACACACACACACACACACACACACACACACAGACACACACACACACACATACACACACACACACACACACACACACACACACACACACACACACACACACACACACACACACACACACACACACACACAGAAACACACACACACACAAAGGCTCAAGGTTACGAGATGCACATGTTAACTAATCAAGTGTTTAATTGCATTGGTTATGGTGACGGCATTGAACACTCACTACCAGATCGCCGCTGTGCCCCCTCGCCTTCCCCCCCAACGTGTCCGCCCAAGAACCTCCCCAGAACACTAGTAATAAAAGAAACTGATCTATACCGTAAAACATTTCCAGCGGCGCCGTGAGTTCCTTTCAAGGGAAGCACTCGAGCCATTCCCTTCAACGTAGACGAAAGTTCAGAATCATAAAAAAAAGTCTTAGTGTTAGAAAATAAGAAAGAGTAGCGAATATTTATCCAATTGGGGAGAAAAACAACTTGATTTTCCTCTACTTTAATGTAACGCGAAATTCTATAGGACAGTTCTATATTAAGTAACATAACTTTAGCGTTTAGATGATAAAGAAAAACGAAGGTAAAGCTGATGTATAAAGTGATGTATAAAATTGACGAGAAAATTTATAGACTAAGGACAAACAACAGTAATTTCTCCCGATTCAAGACACATTCATGACCCACGATACTCAGATACTCTCCCGGGCACAACAGCATCCACGTCATAGCATCATGGGGTCCAACACTCATCTCCCTCAGTAACCCACAGCCAATGACGCCCAATGAAGTGGAGCTAAAGCCTGAAATCTGAAGACTTCACCATCAGTCATCTAATATTACTCCTCCACCTAGGCTAAAGGAAAACCCCAGAGATTTCAAATTTAAATGAAATATCCTTGAGACTCATCAGTTAATATCCATTGAAGTGTATGTCATGGGGAGAGAAGAGAAGGAGGAGGAAGAGAGGAGGGAGAGAGAGCGAGAGAGGGAGGGACCCGAGTGAGAGGCGAGGGGAGAGGCTCAGTGAAGTGGCCTAATTTCCATTATAAAATTTAAAGCAAGGAGAAATGATGAATGGAAAAGAAGGGGAACAGAAAGGGGGAGGAGGACGGGGATGGAGGGAGGGTAAAGAGAAAGAGGAAAGGGCGAGGGGAGAGAGAGAAAGAGAGCAAAGGGGGAAAGAATGAGAAAGTGGGAGGAGAAAATAGAAGAGGAGGATAGAAGGGGAGGAGAACAAGGAAAAGGGGAGGAGAGATGAAAGGAGATAAGGGGAGGACCTTCCATGAGAGAAAGAGAGAAAGAAAAAGAGAGAAAGAAAGAGAGAGAGAGAGAGAAAAAAATCTAATAAAAAAATAATAATACGAAAAAAATTATACGCAAGAAAACAAGAGAAAAAGAAGTTGAAGATCGCAAAAAAAAAAAAAGAAAGAAAGAAAGGAATGATAGCAAAGACGGAGAAAGAGAGAAAGCGAGGCAGAGAAAGAGAGCAAGAGAGAGAGACAAGGAGAGGGACGAAACTGAAGGTAGGGAGAGGGTAGGTAGGTAGCAGGGTAGGCAGACAGGTAGCTCGTCGTCTGAGGTCTTCTAGCCAAAACTCATCTGGGTAAGAGAAGCCGTTGTTCTGTTCAAGGCAATGTGAGGCGCAGTGTGAGACGCAACCCTACTTATCAGATTGAAATTTTTCCGGGAGTGGGAGGAGGGCGGGAGGAAGAGGATGGCGGGGGGTGACTTACCAGAGAGAGAGAGAGAGAGAGAGAGAGAGAGAGAGAGAGAGAGAGAGAGAGAGAGTAGGGGTAAAAGGGGGTGTCTGCCAGATTTTCGTAATGTGGTTCTGGTGATGATAGAGATGAGTTGTGTGTGTGTGTGTGTGTGTGTGTGTGTGTGTGTGTGTGTGTGTGTGTGTGTGTGTGTTTGGAGAGAGGAGAGACTTGGTTGAATAGGCTACACCGCTAACCACGTGTACGTATGTATGCGTGTACAGGTGGATGTATGTACGCGGATATGAGTGTGTGTATGTACGCGGATATGACTGTGTGTACAACGATGAGTACGTGAGTATTAATCAAAGGTATTCATGTTACAAAGAGGTTGAGGACAGGAACATAGTGCTATTCTCTTTCCCATGGCACGATTACTCCTCCTCCTCCTCCTCCTCCTCCTCCTCCTCCTCCTCCTCCTCCTCCTCCTCCTCCTCTTCACTCTTCAGTTATCACCAATATTCTGTCTATTATCTCTACTTCCTTACATTCTTATATCACTATTTATCTCTTCAACGTTATCTCTTTCTCTCACGTTTATCAATATTCCTTTATTTCCTATACATTCCCTTTACTTTCTATCCTCCCACGCACCCTTTCACCTTCCTCTTCCCTTCAACTAACTAACACGTTCATTTTAACCTCATTACCTGTGCGTCTCTCACGTTCATACTCCTCCTTGCTCTCTCACCTCACTCATCCCTCTCCTCCCCCTCCACTAACACCTGTTCACCCCTGTCTTCTTAACCTCCCACTCTTCCCCACACACATACACATCTCCTCCTACTCCTCCTCCTCTTCCTCCCTCCTCCTTCTCTACCATCACATTCCCAGGCAACACACCTTCCCCAATCACCTTTACCCCCTTCCTCCCCTACAACCCTCCTCCCTCATTCCTCTCCTTCCCCTCTCTTTCTACTTTCCACCCAATGCCTGTACCACTTATCCTATCCGTACCTACACCACTACACCCCCTCCTCCACCCTCCACCCCCAAAAGGTACATACACCCCCAACCCCCCAGCCCCCTCCCCTCATCCCAGCTCCTGTAACATCGACATAAATTACTCTAAACCCTTGTTAGTGCGATGAAAGAGAATTACTTGTAGGAATCACCGGTGAAAACATAAAACTTGTAAATGGGGCCTCCGCTGATGCTAAATAACCACCTCACCGCCCTGGAAAATCCCTCATTCACATTTTCAAGTTTAAGTACGGAGCTTGGTATAATTTATGGGGGGGAAAGGAAGGGTAGAGAGAGAGAGAGAGAGAGAGAGAGAGAGAAAGGGGGATAAAAAGAGAGAGAGAGAGAGAGAGAGAGAGAGAGAGAGAGAGAGAGAGAGAGAGAGAGAGAGAGAGAGAGAGAGAGAGAGAGAGAGAGAGAGAGAGAGAGAGAGAGAGAGAGAGAGAGAGAGAGAGAGAGAGAGAGAGAGAGAGAGAGAGAGAGAGATTGTGGAGACGTTAATGATTTATTTTTTTTGAGTTGGGGTGAAACAAGCGGGAAGAATACAATGAATAAAGGAGGAAATAGTTATGTAAAATAAACTGAAGGATGTGAATGAAGAAATTACAGAAAAAAACCTCACAAAACACGACTCTAATTTCAAAAAAGGAAACGTTCTTAATAAATAATCAACAAAATATAAAAGAATAAAACATACAAGTATCTATAAAACAAAAGAAGAAAAAAAAAGACATATATACATAATGACAGAGATATTGAATTTTAAGAACACCAAGTAGAAAAAAATTAATTATACCCTTAGTGAATAAACATATTATATCTTTTACTAAATTGACAGGTACGATAATAAAACTGTCTTTACCTGGTTTTACACTCCACTAAACACACATAAGTGAAAGTTAAAACAGTGAATGGTATACGCAACACACGGAGAGAAAAAAACAACAACTATAAATAGAACTAAAAAATAAATAAAAAAAAGAGGAAAAAAAGTAGTAGATCAAGAAGAAAAATAAAAGTAAGTGGAAGAAGAGAATACAAATAATTAAAACAGGAAAAATTGACCTACACAATAAAAACAGGAGTGCAGAGTAACAGAGATTAAAAAACGATAAAACGGAAGCAAGGATAAAGGAAAACATACTACCTAATTAAGCGTAAGATTATTAACACGCAAGTAACGTATCATTAGCTAACATAACATAACATAACAAAGTAGAGAGGATGATAACCATACGAGTTCATTCTCATCCTACCTTATGCACTACTATTATCATATCACCTTTTAGGAGATGAAAACTTTTTGATGTTAGTCTTGAATTATTTTTTTATATATATATTTCTAATTGACTATTACGATATTTTCCATTAAGTAACGTGTGGTAGGATTATATATGTTAAATGTGATGTTATTTTCCTCGTTCGTTCTTCAAAACCAAAAGTATAGCAAGAGAGAGGGAAAAAATATATAATTAATTACCATGTACTATTTTTTTTTCTGGGGTGGTCTAGTCTAGTAAGCTGTTCTGTTAACTTATGTTCCTACGTGTTCTGCTGCCTTGATGGTGTTGTTCTGCTGTTATTAATTATTTTTTCTTGGTTATATTGTATTGTCTTGCCGTATTTAGTGTTCTGTTGTATGGGGAAGACTGTGGTGCTGTGCTGTAAGGGTTATTTAGTGGTTAATGTAAGGAAGTTAGAGTTCTGTCCTAGTCTTAGAGGTGTCAGTCAGGAGGATGCGCTGTGCTGCAGGTGTGGGAGGGTGAAGGGGTTTCTTTGCATAATGATGGGGAGGAATCGGAAGTGGGGGAGGAGCTAAATATAGTGTTTGGAAGGGGAGGGTGTGTGTTCTGTTACAGGCAAGGTGTGTAGGGCTGCTGACGTGGCGGTGGTGATGTGCTGTTAGGTGTGGTGTGAGGTGAGACAGCGTGGTAGTGGAAGGAGATGAAGATGGAGGAAGGGGTGATGAAGAGAGTGATGGTGATGTTCTGTTGTAGTGTAGGGGTGGAGGTGGTGTTGGAGGTGGTAGTGGAGGGGGTGAGGGGGATGGGATGGCCGGAGTCACCATCTGGAACTCCCTCCGTCAGTAACAGTGAGAGAGAGGAGGGGAAGTTTGCATAAAAGTTCGAGGCGCATTAGTCTAATTAAACCCTTAAATCAAAACTGGCCGGGCGCTTAGCCTTGAAGGAGAGAAAATGTGTTAGGAGAATGAATTTAGAAATGAAATATATTTATAGTTTTTTTTTATATCTTGTTTATTATTTCTTGAACGATTTTTTTTTTGTTAAAGGGTTGTATGTGTACTTTTTTCTTCTCTTTCCAAAGGTTGAGTTATGGATGGGAATGTAGCACACACGCACATATACACACACACACGCACACACACACACACCACACACACACACACACACACACACACACACACACACACACACACACACACACACCCACACACATTTTTTCCCAACATGCGTAAAATCATCTTCACTGAAATAAAAAGAAAAAATCACCGATGGAAAAAAAAAATGAAAAAGCTGACATCCAGGATCCTCAAATTGGATTAATTCTAAACGCAATGAAAATAAAAGAGAAAAAAGGGGAAAAAAAAGATAAAAAAGGCGTTTGGATGAACACTTGAAAATCCACTTAGTACACCTAAAAAAAAACCATAAAAACTAGTTCCCATTTACAGCAACTTGAAAATTCATGTACCATAAAATGTCAAAAATCATATATATAAAATAACTCCAAAAATCAGAGAGAAAAAAAAACCAAACCGGTGTATTTTTTCCTATAACACATTACGAGTCAAAGGAAAGTTAATGTTTTCTATAAGAGTTACGAACAACTATCTTCTTTCTTTTTTTCTCATCGCTCTTTTTCTATTTCTCTCCCGCGCTCTTACCTTCATCTCGGCGTCACCCACTCCGTCAGGGCGCTGGGTCGAGGAATTACTCAAGTAAAAACATTCAGAACAGAAGGTACAACTTTATCCATCCTGCTAAAGTTTCTCGACCTCTTTATCGCTCTCTCTCTTTTTTCTTTTTTTTTGGTTCTCTCTCTCTCTCTCTCTCTCTCTCTCTCTCTCTCTCTCTCTCTCTCTCCTCTCTCTCTCTCTCTCTCTCTCTCTCTCTCTCTCTCTCTCTCTCTCTCTCTCTCTCTCTCTCTCTCTCTCTCTCTCTCTCTCTCTCTCTCTCTCTCTCTCTCTCCTCTCTCTCTCTCTCTCTCTCTCTCTCTCTCTCTCTCTCTCTCTCTCTCTCTCCTCTCTCTCTCTCTCTCTCTCTCTCTCTCTCTCTCTCTCTCTCTCTCTCTCTCTCTCTCTCTCTCTCTCTCTCTCTCTCTCTCTCTCTCTCCTCTCTCTCTCTCTCTCTCTCTCTCTCTCTCTCTCTCTCTCTCTCTCTCTCTCTCTCTCTCTCTCTCTCTCTCTCTCTCTCCTCTCTCTCTCTCTCTCTCTCTCTCTCTCTCTCTCTCTCTCTCTCTCTCTCTCTCTCTCTCTCTCTCTCTCTCTCTCTCTCTCTCTCTCTCTCTCTCTCTCTCTCTCTCTCTCTCTCTCATCGTGACCCTACTACTGTCAAGCTTCCATTGTGATAATTACTTTTATATCTTGAGAATTGTGTCCCCTTGAGAAATACATATAATTTGGGCTGTTTTTCATCACAGCTCGTCAGTCTCGTCTCGTGTGTGTGTGTGTGTGTGTGTGTGTGTGTGTGTGTGTGTGTGTGTGTGTAACAGGTACTACTACTACTACTACTTCTACCACTATCACTACACAAAACACCCTCACCCCCCAAAGAAACACTATTAAAACACCGCCAAACACGGTCACCCTCGCACCTTCACCGCTACCGCCGCTGACTCTGACTAAAATCCTGGCTGGGGGTCCTTCATCACCTCGTCCTCCCCTCGGCATTCCACTAATAGAATAAATTGGGTCCCGGTGGCGGAAAAGAGTGCACCGCTGTGAAGGAATTACTAACCACACCTGCAGAGGCGAACATTTAATTAACTACACTAGAATATCTTACAGGAATAGTTTGTTTTTTTGAGATATGTATTAAAGGGTCTATGTGTGTGTGTGTGTTTGTTTGTTTGTTTGTTTGTTTGTTTGTGTTTGTGTTTGTGTGTGTGTGTGTGTGTGTGTGTGTGTGTGTGTGTGTGTGTGTGTGTGTGTGTGTGTGTGTGTGTGTGTGTGTGTGTGTGTGTGTGTGTGTGTGTGTCTAAATGTAACGTGGATTAAGTTTATTGTTGTTGTTATTATCATTATTATCATTATAGTTATTATGATTATTATGATTATTACTGCTATTATTGTCATTATTATTGTTATTAACATCATTACCATACTGGATATTCTTCTTTTATTGTACTTTTTTTTAATTTATATATAGAAATATTGTACATATTATTTTTGAGACACACACAACACACACACAAAACACACAAACCACACAAATTTTCACCATTAATCGAAGAGAGAGAAAGAGAAAGAGAAAGAGAGAGAAAGAAAAAGAGAGAGAAAGAGAGAAAGAGAGAAAACCCCCTTCTTAAGAGTCGCGCGGCAGCCATTTGCAGTAATAAAGATGCCTGTTGGGGAAGTTATTGTAATTTGAGTCACACATTTACACCTCTTCCCCATTGTGAGAACATATGATTTAATCGCAGTCGCTGAATGGAGCTCGCTGGCCCATGAGTTTGTGCAGTTTTTTATGCATTAAATTTCCCCTTTTCGCAACGACCACTGGTGTTACTGAGGGAGGGAAAGAGATAGAGAGAAAGGGAGGAAGCGACGGGGAGAGAGAAAGAGAAAGGAAGAGAGAGAGGAGAGAAAAAAGAGTGCGGGGAGAGAAAAGAAATGTTTAGATTGTCTTGTTTTTGTTTTTGATGTTATGTTTTCCCTTTCTTTCTTCTTCTTAAAGGCAAATTTCTTGGTGGTTGTAGTAGTGGTGGTTGTTGTAGCGGTGGTGGTGGTGGAGGTGGTTGTTGTAGGTGGATATGGTTGACGTTATGAAATGTATATGAATGTTGTTTCTTTTTGAGGTGGTGGTGGTGGTGGTGGTGGTGGTGGTGGTGGTGGTGGTGGTGGTTGTGGTGGTGGTGGTGGTAGTGGTGAGTATAGGTACTGCAGGTGAAAATGAGGTCAAGAAGTCAGCGTCTCTGGTGCACCATGTCGAGAGGTAAGCAGGTGCAGAGGGTTGAGAGTACACAATTATCTCACTTATTCAGTCTTATAATGGCACGGTACAAGGATAATGTTTTTGAGAGAAGATCAAGTAAACTGTTTAGAGTCTCTGGGTTGTGTTGTGGCGTTGTGAACTTTTGTAATGCATTTTTATAAAGTTCCATAATGTTGAGTGTGGGTTTAGTATAGTGTTGTGTGGTGGTGCGTGATGGTGACTGACTGTGTGTCCCTCAGTGTGATTTATGGTGATATTCTGTGACTGACAACACCACGCATGAAGCTGAATGGGTTGCATGACACTATTCTACACCTCATACAAATATTTATATCGTCAAAAGACTGTCAAACTATAAATGTTTTTTTTTTTTTTAAAGATAATCAATATTTACTTCTATGATGATAAACTGCATATAGAGAACATACAAGTGGAATAATTAGTGTAGTTAACTCATAAGACTGGCGTGAAAAAATAAACCTCTATGGTGCTTCTATATAAGTATCGTATTATATTATATTGTCTATATCATAACTACATATAAATACAATGACATAAAGGTGTTAGAATACAAACGTAGACACACTTGAGTAACATAAACATTGGTATTACAATGACACCCAAACAGCTAACACCTCAAGGCATTAAGACACGTGGGTTCTGGCAATTCACGCATTACATTCCCTCATTACACTGCCCTTAAGAGGAAACACGAGCAAGTGGTCTTTCATTACACCTCAGCCTCGTGTTACTAGAGAAAGTGGAGCCCCGAACTTTTGATGTAATTGACCTGCAGAACACAACACGTTACATGATTACGCGCTGGATTAGCTTCACTGTTCTATTCTAATATATTGGAAAGGAATACTAAGTCACCTGGCGAGACAAACGAGATATTTTGTCATGGTATTACCTGTGTGGAGATTCAATTCCTAGAGACCATGACGAGAAAATGAATACTTAATAGAAATACTGAATGTAAATAGTGATTGTATCAATATATATTAAACTTTTCCAGTAAGAAATTCGACATAATTCTTTTTGATTGATAAATATAATAATAGTGGTGAGTGTAATGATGATGATGATGATGATCAACAAACCAAACAAAAACAAACAAATAAATAGAAGACATACGATATACAAAAAAAAGAGAGAGAGAGAGAAAGAGAGAGAGAAAAAAAGAGAGAAAGAGAGAGAGAGTCAGTCTAATCTATATAGAGGAGGAATCGACAGTAGAGTGAGGGCAGGGCGGTGGCGGTTCCTCTCGGCCTTCCCAACGGCACTACACGAGACCCAACATATTCCGGGAGATTCCGGCGCCGCTTTTTACGAGAAGACCAAAACAAAGAGAGAAAGGGAAGCAGGATGGGAGAGAAGAGAGAAAGAGCAGCGAGTTATTGCCCGCTTTGGAAGGCGAGAAGGAAATCATTGTGAATTATGAATATTTTTGTTTTTTTTTAATACCATGGAAGAGGGTGTGAGGGAAGATTCACTATTTTTTCTCCCCCCTTTTCGTTCAGCCATTCTCGAGGCCCCGCTTTATGGTGAGTGCTGCGAAGCCTCAATAGCAGGCCGAGGCAACGTGGGTTTAATTAAAAGTTGCATGTTTTTCCACCTTAAGGCCAGAGTGAGGCTTGAGTGATGGCAGAGTGCGGCGTGAAGGTTTCCCTCACACACACGTACGCACATACACATACGCACATACACACATATACGCACACGCATGTACCCTGAAATAATGCACATACATACAAAATATACTTAAACCTTTTTTTCGGATGATGAAAAGTAAAAGAAAGTCTAATTTGTATGCATTTTTTCCTGTGTAATCATATATAATAAAAGAATATAGACATATGCTCGTATCACAAACAATACAAATACGCAATTATCACGATGAAGTCAAATATCAATCACTTCAAAACACATGGATCACACACCGCAAGGAATCATTCATTTAAGCCTCACATCCCCGAGCCTCACAGTACACACACCAAGTATTGAGACGCGTGATGAATGACGAAACACTGGCCAGCCCACACAACACTCATCCCTCAGTCTGGCCTCAACGGGGGTGCTCCTCAGGGGGCGTCATGGAAGGCGTCAGCCATATGTATAAACTCCACCATCTCAGGATATGAAGAATTCGGTATCATATCTCCGCTAACTCCGAGAAGCAGTAGTGAAGTAACCTTTTTCCCATTAATCATCGCCTCTCTTCCCTCGCCAGCAGCTCTGCGCCCCGGGGACATAAGGGCCGGACTCACCTCCTCAGTCGAGCCGCCGAGGATGCGAACCGTATATAAGGGAAATTAAATGGTGAGATGTGAGGAAATCAGTACTGCTAGGAGGTGAGCCACGCTTTTTCCATCTGTCTAAAGAGGGTGTTTCATTATTTTTTTTTTCTCTCTTTACCGTCTGTCTCCTTCCCTCACTCTTTTTCACCCTCCCTTTCTGCCTCTCTCTCTCCCACCCTGTATCCCTCCCCTCCTCCCCGCTAAACGTCGCATTAAGCCCTCCAGTCTCTGCTACCACATCCGCCTCACACGAGACCTAAGTACTGTGGTGGATCTGTGTTCAGCTTCTCGACTTCTCGCGGTTCTCTAAGTGGGGCAAAGTCACCTAAAAATACGGCCAAAAAGTGTGTGTTATTGTACTTCAGGAATGACGAGAGTGGGAGATTGCCGAGGGTGGAGGGGGGCAGAGGGGGGCAGAGGGGAGACACCACAAGAGGGGAAGGGAAGGAAGGGGACTCTGGATCGACTCTGGAAGGGGGGCAGGGAGGGGAAAATAAAGGAAGGAGGATAGTCGGCCAGTCCAACCGTACAGGGGAAGGGCGGAGTGAGGGGACGAGGGTGTTAGGGGGGGGATGAGGGTGTTAGGGGGGGTCGTGAGGGGAGTGCGAGGAGAATGAAGGGAGAGGAAACTCGGTGAGGGGAATTCTAGTGAGGGTTGGTGAGAGGAGGCCAAAGGGATATGTATGTGAGGGGAGGAAAATGAGAAGGTGGGGAGGGTGGGAGGGAGGGAGCGAAGAGGGGATGGTGCAAAACAGAGGATAAAGGGCAAGGAAGGAACACCATAAAAAAAAAAAAAAAAAAAGAGGGGACAGTTGTAAAAAAAAAGAAAAAAGAAAAAGGGAAACAGATATAAAGAACGAAAAAAATGGGACAGACTGGAGGTGAGTGAAAACGTAGAGAAAAGGAAAAAAAAAAAATACAGTGCAGTGTAAAGGAACTTAGGGAGGGGAAAAAAATCTGAAAGTGAGATAGATGGCTGACTGTAGGAGGGAGGGAGAGAAGGGAGGAGGAGGAGGAGGAAGGGGAGGTAAGAAGAGAGAGAGAGAGAGAAGAATATGTCACCTCTCCTCTCTTAGCGTGTCATCACAAGAGACAATGCTACAAACACGTGACAAAAGAGAATTTTTTGTCACAAGTAAAAAAAATAAAAATAAAACAAAAAATACATGAAATTGTTACAAAATTGAGAGAGCAAGAGAGAAAAAGAAAGAAAAAAAGAAAGAAAGAGGAAACAAGAACAAGAGAGGTCTATGCCGGAATGAGGGGACGAGAGGGAGAAACAAATATGGAAGAGATGAAGAAAGGGTGAATGAGGGAATGGGAGGGAAAGAAAGGAGGGAAAGAATGGAGGGTGAGGAGGTAAGGAGGGAGGGTGAGGAGGCAGGGTGAGGAGACAGGATGAGGAGGCAGGGTGAGGAGGAAGGGTGAGGAGGTAAGGAGGCAGGGTGACAAGGCAGGGTGAGGAGGTAAGGAAGGGTGAGGACGTAAGGGTGAGGAGGCGGTTGCTTTATGAGGGTGACGAGCCTCTCAAGACCATCAGCCATCAGGAACCGACTCTGGTGATGATTGATTTAGCTGCGGCGGATCACAGGACCTCTCCCTCTCTCTCTCCCTCCTTCCCCTCTTTTCTCCTCCTCCTACTATCCCTCCCTTTACTTACTCATTTACTCATTCACTCCTTTTTTTACTCCTCCTTCTTTTACTAATCAATTTCTTCATTTCTTTTTTTCTTAATATCTTTATCAACTGAAATCAATCTCTTTTTTTCTATTATTACCTTAAAACAAATGGAAATATGATTTATATATCGGATTTTTATTCAAGTATGTTATGTCATTCACTTCTTTTTTTGGTCGCTGCAGTGTCACGTGTGTATGTGTGTGTGTGTGTGTGTGTGTGTGTGTGTGTGTGTGTGTGTGTGTGTGTGTGTGTGTGTGTGTGTGTGTGTGTGTGTGTGCGTGTGTGTGTGTGTATGCGTGCGCTCGTGTGTGTGTGTATGTGTGTGTGTACGGAAGTCACATATATAAGGGTAACGGGAGTCTATGCTTGCGTGTGCAGTTCCCTGGCCCCTCGAGGCTCGCCCACTAAACGGCTCCACTCACGCACCTTCGCCAGCTGATCCTCCTCCTTCTTGAGAAACGCGATGACTCATTATTAAGGCTGATGGCCGGCACACGAACCTCACCTCATATGAATAATTTTGTTGGTGCTGATACACAGACACACAGACATGCAGACAGACAGACATACAAAGGGAGGAAAGATGACAGATGTATGGATAAAGAGATACAGGTGTGTGTGTGTGTGTGTGTGTGTGTGTGTGTGTGTGTGTGTGTGTGTGTGTGTGTGTGTGTGTGTGTGTGTGTGTGTGTGTGTGTGTGTGTGTGTGTCTCTCTATCTCTCTCTCTCTCTCTCTCTCTCTCTCTCTCTCTCTCTCTCTCTCTCTCTCTCTCTCTCTCTCTCTCTCTCTCTCTTTCTCACCCACACTCATAATTTTCACACACAAACACACAAGGATGTTCGCTCTTGCCCAAACAACGTATGTTCTTCTTTGAATGCCTTCTTCCATGCACACACACACACACACACACACACACACACACACACACACACACACACACACACACACACACACATATATACACACACACACACACGCAGAATATTCATAAACAACTGGACGTATTCATATCCCGAAGAGAGAGGAAGAGAGCGGGAACGAAGGGCAGATGTAGAGGGTGTCCACTGCTTTATTTGTGGAGTTCCGGGAATTTATAGCTGCCTCGTGTACAAAGGAAGGACATTAATTACAAAACTCCGGGATTATAAGAAGACAGCGGAGCCACAAATCAAAGCGGCCATCCCTCAGCCACGGAAGAAAAATAAGGATGAAACTGGAATATGGACGAAGATTCTTGACATTAGAGGAAACAGACGTCAAGGGGAGGGAGCCGTATACGTACCGGTGTGTGTGTGTGTGTGTGTGTGTGTGTGTGTGTGTGTGTGTGTGTGTGTGTGTGTGTTCAGGTGGTGTTGCGTGTGACCTCCCTTGCCTGAGATAGCACGCAGTTTCCGGCATCTGGCCCTTGAGGCGTTAGAGAAAATTGAGTGACAATGCCCAACGACACTGAGAGATAGATTGATAGATAGATAAATAGATAGATAGAGAAAGTGATTAAAAAGAGAGAGAGAGGGAAAGTCACTAGCCTCTACATAAAGTGGACACAAACCTCATTCTACAAAACCAAAATACATCTAAAGAACTGTCCTTTATAAATGAGTCAGCCTTCCTCTTCCTTCTTTTTTTTTTTCTTGTCTCTCCTCAGACTCAGCATTTTGATCTATAGGGACGATCAGGACGAGGAGACCAACACAAGATACTCCAGCGGGACACAGGAGAAAAAAAAAGAAACGAGAACCCATAGAAAGGCAGCCAGCCAGTCAGATAGAAAGTTTACTCTACTAATCATTATAATTCTATATTTTCATAAAAGATAACAATTATTGCTTCGTTTCTTCCCACATATACATATCTTAACATTTTTTTCACAGTAACACAAGCGAAGAAAAGGTTTGTCTCTCTTATGGCCCCATCGACAAGCTCTTCACCCAAGGCACCTCGACAGGGGACTCGGCTAATCCTCAGCGGCACACGGTAAAATCTGACAAATTAGCCAATCAGACCCGCGCTAATCCGACGACGACTTTGGATTTATGTGACGCTAACGGAGGCGCGAGAGATGTGACGCGGGCCAGCGACAGGACCTTCTTTTTAACTAGAGAGAAACTGTTGAATTCTCTTCGTCCTCTTTCCTCCTTTCCTGTCCTCTACGGGGCCTTGATGAACAGCTGCATTACGCGTGATTAAGTTCAAACGTGTTATATTCCAGCTGATTTAGTCCAAACGTGTTATTTATGTTTATTCAAATATTTATTTATTGACCGAAAATATTGCATGTTCTATGGAGCAGCATCACACACTATTGTTTTCGTGATACCTTAAGTCAAAACTGAGGACTCGAAAACTTAGGATAGCGACAAATTATACCGGATTGAGGTCGTCTGGTGCGGCCGACAAAAAGTAGCGATGGGGAAAAAAATGAATTATGAAACGGATGCACAATACAGAGAGGACACTGAGAGGCACTTCCTCAATAAACATTCCGGTATGATAAGGAACATCAGACATCACTACCACCATTACTACTACCACCACCACCACCACCACCACCACCCTCTGCCATTCCCACTGTTACCAATACAAGGACAACCACTTATCAATGTTGGTTTCCCTTACTATTAATAAACCATGAATACATTTTCAAAACAAGACACACCCACACACACACACACACACACACACACACACACACACACACACACACACACACACACACACACACACACACACACACACACATACACACCACAACTGACCCACCACGCTGACCCTTGACCCCTGACGCAACACAGCTAAGAATGGTGATGAGTTTTCCCCTGTTTGGATCCTACGCCCCTACCCCCCCCTCCCTGCAGCCGTCCCTCTCCCCGCATGCCGAGTAATATGACTAATGACTCTGAATCTCGCGTCTTATCAGCCACCTGTAATGGAAAGCCGCTGTAGACGGTCTCTCTAATGAACGTCTAATTAAAAAGGGCAAAAATTCCCCCTCGCCGTCGTCCCCCCCTCTCCTCCCTGCGGTATATTGGAGGCTGACATCCCGTTCCCAGAGATGCGGCCTAGATAGTGGCTTAATAGTGGCCCGACCCGCCCTCCGTCCCGCACCCTCTGATTACCGCCCCTTCCAGACCCCATTGTCGCCAGTGACCCTGTTATGCTTAAACCGATGCTCAGATAACACCATAAGGCCTGCGTGCTACTCCCTTCTATTGTTGATGTGGACGCGATTATGGATTTCCTCTGGGTCCACTCCCCTTCTTTCTTTGGTTTGTTGCGAGGGAAATGCCGCAGGAAGAGCATCCGCGGCTGCTGGAGGAACGCAAATACACGGAGCTGCTCGTGGGATGTCGGTCAGATCGGGAGGAACTTACGCTGTACTGTGGGAACGCAGGAACACGGGAACACGGGAATACATGCTGCATCTAGTACAAGGAGGGAAGGGGGAGGCTTTCCAGCGAGGAGACATCCGAGGTGAGTGTCCGCGTGGATTACCCTATCACTGGTTATGTTACTGCTTAAACCCGACCTTAATTTCATGCCAGATGCCGTCAAAGGGGCTGGTTAATGCGTCCATGTCCTATACCAGTGTCCAGTGATAAAGAAAAAAACAGCGGGTCTGCCTCCTTGCGATGCTGCCGGAGACGGAAATCGTAATATTGATCTGGAAATATTTATTCTTGAGACTCTACTTTGGTTCACGCGGTGCGGCGAGGCGAGGGTTGGTGCCGCTGAGAAGAGGCGGCGAGGAGCGGCGGGCGTCCACGGGGTGTTGACGGCTGGGTAATGGGTCATCAGCTGATCAATGTCCGATCAGTGACGTCACCAGGATCTATCCCTCTCCCCCTCCCTCCTCCTGCTATCCTATACCCTCACCCTCCCTCCTCCCTCCTCCCGTCAAGAGGCATCGTGTTACCAAGATGGCCTCGGTGGATCGGGGGTCAAGACACGACATTTTCCTGATCTAAAAAAAAAGGAGAATCCACCGCAAAATATTCTATAAAGATATTTTATTAAAGTTTCTTCTTCTTCTTTACTTTTGGATGATGATTGAGTTATTAGAAAAAAGGAATTATTGAAGTAAATCTAGAAAATTAAAAACACTACTTAAAACAGAACAAAATACGAGAACAAAATCAATATAATTCACATAAAACAGTAAACACACACACAAAGGGATGAACGAGACCATACCCCACCCTCAGCCCACCCACCCTTAGACCACCCACCCACCCACCCACCCCACCCACTCACCTGACAGAGCCCGCCGGAAGTCTACCTGGCCATTGACACGAGACTCACATTACCTCACACGATTACTTATCATCCTTGAACCCTGATGTCAAGACCCGTTTCCACTCCCTCCCTCAACCCTTACTCAGTCCCATTGTATTGTTGACTTTTTTTCTTCATATTTTCATTAGTACCGGCAGACTCTGATCTTCTCTTTCCTCCTGAGATGCATTTAGTGGATATCCTTTGTCCTTATCAGCTACATCCATATAGATTTAGTGGAAGGATTATTCTTTTTTCATTCCTTAAAGGTCATTATGTTGTTTGATGACCTGCTAGACCTTCAGGGGCTTATGATATATATAAGAGTAATTATCTCTCTTTCTCTATTTTTTCTCTCCCTCTCTCATTACTAAAACATATACAGGGAGTAATAGGTTTGTTTTGTATTGATTTTTTTTCTTCTTCCCTAGTGTCATTATGGGTAATTGTTACGTGATTTGATTTCTTGAGAATGAAGTAACGTGTTCAGGAAAGTGCTCCAGTAAGAAAGGAAATAAAGATAGATAAGTATATAAAAAGTGGTAGATAAGGATGTAAGTAAAAGAAATATACAATGAATAAATGATATAAAAAAAAATGCAAATTATATAGATACATAAATTAACAAAAAATAATAGCAAAACAAGATCAGATCATTAAAAAAATAATTCAAATAAAGATGTAAGTTAAGGAAATATACACATTCACAAAACATAGAAAATACAACAGATATAAATAAACAAATGAATAGATAAACAAAAATAAAACAACACAACAAACACAGATTACCTTACCTTCATTCGCATCTTTCTATACATTAACATCTACTTTACGTAATTTGTAGCGTCATTTCATTTCAAAAGGATGAAAACGACCTGTGTATGACGGAAGGTTGCACCACCCAAGATGGGGTCTGACTACACCCATATAAATGTCAACATATAAAACATTAAGATATCATCGCGCTGTTCTTGAAGGGAGTCGGCAAATAATTACAATATGAAAATACGATAAATTAGCATAAGGACGTGCTGAGTAATGAAATAACTGTCAATTTAGCTCAGATTCCCCTCGACTCCTCCGGTGCTAACGCCTTTATTGCCTCTCTTAATTAGTGTTGACAGAGGGAAAAAAATGATAAAACTCCGATATGGGTCACCGTTTACGTGTGTTTGCGAAGAAAGTAATGATCATTGACTTGCGCATCTGACGAAGAGGAAAATGATGCTGATTCGCCGTTAGAAATAATGCGAATGATTGTGTTACGAGGGAAAGGTAAGTTTTGTTTAGACCTTAAGAGTAGATGTTAAATTTTAGATCATTGGAGAGAGCGAGAGAGTGAGAGAGAGATAAAGACAGTATTATTTCTAGTATGCTAACAAGAAATACATAACCTTTTCTAGCCTAAAAATAAAATGAAACTACTCTTTTTTTCTAGAAACGAATCAACACTTTCTATATTGCCTTCTCTTTCTCTCTAACTCTTTTTTTTTTCTCTCTCTCTCTTTACTTTTTTTTTGCGTGTATCGTTAGAGGTGACAAAAGGTTGCGTTCATTCTTGGCGCCTCGGAGTGTGGGCGTAAAGGCTTCTAGGTGCTGGGGTGACGGAGGGGCGGGTTGCTTAATTAACCTGTTTGACTAAGTGCCTCATTTGCCCTCACCTGACAATACAAATTCCCGCCATTAATAAGTGTATTTCCCTTCCATCGAGGCGGAGTTTGTCTGAATTTTTAAACCTGTATATATATTTTTTTCACTCTCTCTCTCTCTCTCTCTCTCTCTCTCTCTCTCTCTCTCTCTCTCTCTCTCTCTCTCTCTCTCTCTCTCTCTCTCTCTCTCTCTCTCTCTCTCTCTCTCTCTCTCTCTCTCTCTCTCTCTCTCTCTCTCTCTCTCAATACATTACAGCAGAACAAATACAAAAAAACCCGCCAATACATCGTGCTGGAGCTCCACAGAATCACGTTCCCGCGCTGGACAATGCTTGGAGGCTTCGTGCTCTCTTATCTGTTATCTCCGTTATCACATTACTTATTGCCGTTGGGGGGAGGGAGGGAAGCAGGCGGGTGAGCAGGCAGGAGGGGTGGTCACTCACGCCCATAAACCAGGGGCTTCCATAACTCAGAAAGTGCCACGACCTAACCGCAAATCGAGTTTAGCAAAGGTGCGTCTGTGTTTCCCTCGCATCCTCTGAGTCTTGTTGAAAGGTATTGTCGAGCCTCGGAGACTCGTGTTATTAGAAGGTTTGATACCAGCTACGTTTTCCAAGGGTGAAAATTTGTGAAGGCATAATTTTTCTTGTGATTCATACTATTATTTGGAGTTATCGGCCAGTGTATTGATTTAAGAGTTAACGATACATTCATGAGATTCTGGTTCACACTTTCTCCTGATTTTCTGTATTAAAATGTGCACTTTAGATCTTAGTGGTGTATACTTATGTACCGTAAGGGTTTGTATATTGCGTCTTGGCATGGTTGTATTCACGCCTATCTGTGGTACCGTTTGTGCTGGTGTCTGTTATTATTATTATTATTATTATTATTATTATTATTATTATTATTATTATTATTATTATCATTATTATCATTATAGTTACTATTATCATTATAGTTTTAACATTATTATCATGATCATTGTATTATTTATATCAATATCATTATTATTATTATTATTATTTTTATCATTATTATTATCATCAATATTAATATTATCATTATCATAATTATCCTCATTGCATCATCACTATTTATTGAAGTAATATTATAATTCAATTGACTTCTTACACGCTATCTCTACCAACACAAACACAAACACAAACACAAACACACACACACACACACACACACACACACACACACACACACACACACACACACACACACACACACACACACACACACACACACACACCACACACAAAACAAACACACACACACACTGAGACAACTAATAAAACAGATTTATAGCTTTACTTCATTGATTTCCTTAGTATTTCTTAACTCCTTTAAATCCATCAATACCACCTCGACCACCACCACCAGCAAAACCCAAGATGTAGCAGAGACAAGCTACTTCTACATCATCCAACAACCTGGTCCATTCTGAGGCGTTAATGATCACGACCTGAACAACGGACCAACGACGACCAGGACGAGTTGGTTCTTGGGTTAAATGTTTTCTATACTTGTTTAAAGATAACGTTCCCGAGGCAGGGCGTGTCGGGGCAACGGTGGGCAGTGCTTCGTCGTGACTAGAGAACAGGATCCAGGTGTGTGTGTGTGTGTGTGTGTGTGTGTGTGTGTGTGTGTGTGTGTGTGTGTGTGTGTGTGTGTGTGTGTGTGTGGATGTAAACACAGGTATGATGCATTATGTTTCCGCTGCATAGGATTTGTATGAAGATGAATAATAGAAACACGTGAATATTCTTCTTCAGCCGAGTGTTTATTACCCAATATACAGGTGTTTTATGTGACCCCAAAGTATTTTACGACAGCCCAAACCTGTGTTCTAAGAAAATGTCCCTCTGTCTGTTTGTCTGCCTGTTTGTTTGTGTATGAATGTGTGTACTGTGTTGAGTAAATACAATAAAGAATCTATTTATGTATGTGATGTATGCTTGTGATGATATACACACACACACACACACTTTACACCTTACAAGCAACACACACCAAACAGACACACTCAACACCCGGAAGGAAGCGTCTCAAGACACATCCAATAATCAGGGTCAAGGTGCTCGGGTCACAACGCGGGGAGGCGGTCAAGGGTGGCAGATAGGCAGACACACAGGCAGACACCGAGGGATACAAGGCTTACTCATGGATAACTGAACACCTAGTACTCTTAGAGGTGCCTGATACCCTACCTTCGTCAATCAAACGATCACAACCAAATGAGAATTAACATATATTTACTTATTGTATTAAATTGAAACCCATACTTGCACTAATTTTCCTGTCACTGCATACACGTGGCAGGGAAGACATGTGACCTAAGCCAAAACAATTCTTAGCTAACAGTTCAGGTGCAGTGAAAAAACATGTCTGTAACAGTGATGAATAGTGTGCTTTGAGGCCCTGCAGACCCACGCCGCGATCACTGGTCCTGCTTTGATTGCTGGAGGTCAATTATTTCGCTGATCGGTCGCTGGGCACTAATGTCTATGTCGCCAGGTGTGTGTGGCGAGGCAGCGACGAGGCGAAGCGGTGGACAGTCTCACGCACACCTGTAATTGCCAGCAGCTTGCATGACCCGCTAAGGACAGGCTTCCACTCCTCTCCCTTATTCCTCCTGTATTTATCGTCCTAAGAATTCACTCATTTCCTCAATCTTTGCCGCATTCTCTGAGTCCCTGTCTTTCTTGTTTTACCTCAACCTGTTTTCAGAGTCAATGGACAGGTTATAATCTTATCTTCAGGGTGACAGGTTTGTTTTACTTTATAAACAGGTAAGCAATGTTTGTAGTCAATGTGATAGTGATGAGTGGATGAATAATATATCTTCTTCCTTTCCTTATACACACACAAAACCAGCCCCCTATTAACACACACACACAC
The DNA here is from genome assembly GCA_029783475.1 of Metacarcinus magister. NCBI lineage: Eukaryota > Metazoa > Arthropoda > Malacostraca > Decapoda > Cancridae > Metacarcinus > Metacarcinus magister. The sequence continues at coordinate 9,645,452 of JAPQNM010000008.1, forward strand.
ACACACACACACACACACACACACACACACACATACACAAACAAACACACACACCACAACCACCATTCACCCTACCAACATCAACCCTCACTCAGCCACCCACTGTGAGATTCCAGTCCTAGAAGTTATGGCAGATAGAAAGTACATAAAAAAAATCAGATGAAAAAAATATCTCTGAATCCCATCCCGTCGGCCCACACACGCGTCACAAGGCAACAACAACATGCTTCCCGACCCAGTGAACACACAGTAATTATAACAAGCGTGAGATGCCCCGGAGTCGTGAGGTGATCGACGACCCCGTACGTGAGGGCACCTATACCCGCCTCCCGCCAGGTGCCGCTCAAAGGGGAGGCACGAAGACAGATATAGAGACGAGGGGATCATAGCCAAGAGGAAGGAAGAGGGAGAAGGTGGAGGTAGAGGAAGGAAGCACATGAGAGGGATGGGGACGGCAGGTGAGACACGTGGTGATAAATTTATAACGAATGTATTTACCTGATGAAGGAAAGGATGGAATTTATTGCTATGTGTTGCAAATACAAAGGAAATCAGAGGAAACATATTACTAGAAAATATGGTTCATGTTAAAGTAATGTTATGTGTATAAAGAATGGAGAGTTTTCAATGATAGAAAATTTCATGTTCCTATAAAGACACTCGCATGATTCACCGAAAAATAACACTGATGTATGTATAATAAATGGAAAAATCTGTAAATAATGATACAGTTGTTACTAAAAAATGAGGAACTAAATAAATTGTATTGTCAGCAAACCACATGATATTAATGGAAAACAATATATATATATATATATATATATATATATATATATATATATATATAATTTTCCATTTATATTATGAATCTTCCAGTAGTAAATAAGGAAGCCCTTAATACGATCACGAGTAGGGTGAGGACAGTGGTGTTCACTATCTTGGACACCATCAGTGGCAGCAAAAACCAGGAAATGCTAGCAACAGGCGGCGATGGAGGGAAAATGAATGACTACAGCAGGGGAAACAACACCAAGGGAAACAACCTCAATTTTCGTCGTGGGGAAGGAATGAAACCAATGAGTTTTGGCAGACACAACACTGCGATGAGAGCAACGTTGACGGTCACTGTTCAGAGGATGCTTCCAGGTCAACATTTCTTGCCCTGTAGTGCCAGGTGAGGCTTGAGGGAGGTCTGCGGTAAGCCTCGGACCTGAGGGTGACAGCCATCCAAGTGGACAACACATGAAAGGCAGCGACGAGGACGGAAACTTGTTGTGGAGGTGTGGGTGCAGCGTGATGCCACATCGGGGAGACCGTGACGCCTCGCTGGACCCGTGATCTTGGCCTGAATGGTATGTTGGCACTGGAGGGAAACAGCAGCGGAAAGCGGCAAACGGCTGGCGGCAGGAGTCTCGGCGGCCCGTCCAGGTCAGCGACGGAGGTCTTAAATCTGTGGCGGGAGGACTGACGCTCCGCCGTAACTCAGGGCGTCGGTGATCCATGTGCGTGTCACCGTCGCGTCCTTTGGAGTGCGTGTCACTGCCGCGTCCATCCGTGTGCATGTCTACGGCGCATTGAGCTGTGCAGCCAACCAGATCAAAGGTGAAGGCACATGACCGATGCACCGGTCAACACGCACCAGCAGCCTCGCCTCCGGTATAAGTCGGGTAACACACTCGTTCTGCCGCTCGCAGGCGACACGTTGTGGACACGCACGCGGCTGCCATATGGCCGCGGGGGACACCTGATATACTTGATCCCTCATAATGTGGCGAATATTTTCTCTCTAGTTCTTGGGAAATAACAGGCATAGAGAGAATGTTTCACCTGATACGTGGCAGGGCGGGCCTGAGCGAGCGGCGGGAAGGTGCGGGGAGCGGCCGCCGCGCACGTGGCTGCTGGTGCTGGCGGTGGTGTCTCCGCCGGGCCCCGCACACCTGTCCACCGGCAGTTCCACACACCCAGTAGACACACCTGATGATTTTCTTAACCCCTTACTTGACTAGTTAGTAATCACTTATCAAGTCACGTCTTCCCCAACATCCAGTGTTCATGTGGTGACTTCAAGGAGCAGCTTCCCAAGTTGTCTCCGCCGTAAAGACATCCTGGCCTGCACTTCCTGACCCTCTATTGGTGATCCCTTCGAGCATCGAGGCAGCACATGTTGTCTTCATTACTAAAGACTGCCACAACAGTGTACAGCAAACGAAACTCATACACATTCTACATCTAACCCATCTTAATATGCCACATCCACACCCCCACCCACACACACTCATACATATACATGAATGCATATACTGACACACACCCACACACACACACACACCCACACACACACACACACCCACACCCACACACACACACACACACACACACACACACACACACACACATACATACACACTTCATATAATCCTTGAAACGTGAAAATCGACTTGTTCTTTATGTAATCTGTTGATGATTACGTCAATTAGCCACACGGAAGAATGATTAGAGAAAGAGAGAGAGAGAGAGAGAGAGAGAGAGAGAGAGAGAGAGAGAGAGAGAGAGAGAGAGAGAGAGAGAGAGAGAGAGAGAGAGAGAGAGGAGAGAGAGAGAGAGAGAGAGAGAGAGAGAGAGAGAGAGAGAGAGAGAGAGAGAGAGAGAGAGAGAGAGAGAGAGAGGAGAGAGAGAGAGAGAGAGAGAGAGAGAGAGAGAGAGAGAGAGAGAGATAATAAAGGAATTACTTTGGATCGACTGGATAGCCTGGCGGATCAAGACCCCGAGTCCCTTGAGGTCTGAGGTAAGGACTCACCTTGCTGGGGAGGCTTCCTCACTGTTTTCTTCTCCTTCATCCAGGGGTACTCGGGCATGCCCACACCTGGCGGGAGAGACTCCAGGTAGGAGGTCATGGCCGGGTGGGGGCCCATGTCCGGGGGCATCTGGACGTACTCGCTCATGGGCAGGGAGGTAGCGCCCGGGGTGACGTAGTGCTGCTGGGACACACACGACTCCATGCCTCCCTCTACCCTTGGCCACCGCCACCATGGCCTCCCCTCATGCCGTCTTCGACCCGCTCCCTCTCCACCTCCTCCTTCTCCACCCTCTCCTCCTCCTTCTCCTCCTCCTTCTTCTTCCGCTTGGGTAGGTGTCCTCAGCCTCCCGGTTGAAGGAGAGGAGATGGCAGAGGACGAGGGGGCCGCACGCGGGAGGACGGGCCGCTAGGTCGAAACTTTTCAAAGGGACAAGCAGACGGGGATAAAGTTGGCACTGCACACCTGGGGACGGGTATCGAACTCTGTACTGCCTCCTCCTCCTCCTCCTTCTGAATCACATTATCTTATGCCAGTGTCATAGTCCGTGTCAGTCCTTGCGTGCCATCAAGCCCTGGGGAGCTGTACGCTGAGGGCGGCTGAGGGCACGGGTATCCGTGGCACCAGATCTCCGCGGGTGGGCGAGACGGCGTGGCGCGCGTGGTGATGGCGCCGGGCGTGTGTCAGTAGCGAGGCGCGCGCTGCTCTCAGCCGTGTGGTCGCCGCGGCCGTGCAGCTGCAACTGTGCGGGTCTCCGTCGGTCCCGAGCCCGGCCACGCACCGCTCGGGCCGCCTCCTCCATCCCTCCCCTTCCCCTTCCACCTTGCCCCTCCCTTCCCCGGCCCAGAGGACACCCCAGGCGACAGTCCCTCATGCAGTCACTCACACGTTTCAGTCTTCCCTTCCTCACCTACACTCACGCCTCAGTCTTCACTCCCTTCAAAATGAAAGGGACAAGTATGCCTCACTGTTTTCATTCACAAACCAAATCAAATCGGGAACGTAAATGAGTTTCTCTCTCGAGATATTTTAAAATAATGACAAAACACTAATATGGAACAATGCTGAGAAAAATGTCACATTAACGTGCGACCAAATGCAACACTACTTGTTATCAAAGTTAAAAGCATCAAAGCTTGCTCAAATCTGACTTTTTAAAGTTTTTTTTTTTAGGAACACTAAATATATTAATTACATTGATTTCGGTTTACGTCTGTCCCATGTGAATAATGTATTACATCTTCTTATTCTGCGCACAGGCGAGACTTGACTTACGTGTTTGTACAAAACTGGACCTAAACACCCCAGGGACGCAGACATGTGTGATGCTAATTAGAACTCACACGACAAAACATCGAAATCCGCTTCTCTGACACACGCTAATCCTAAATGCACATTTTGGATTGTTTACTTAACTACGAGACGAGCTTAGGCCGTTTTTAGGCACCGCAGCGGAGGGTCGGCCCTTAAGTGTCCTGCGGCAGACAGTCGTGACCCAACACGTCAGCAGATCCTCGTCTGCAATATCCTGCGATCTTCAGCTGCCAGCCCGGTACCTTTTTTTTCTTTCTTTGCGGCACAGAAACATCGGCTGGAGAACTGATCTCGCTGCCCATCTATGTTTATATGCTTTTCTCTGTAAATATAACTTTTTGTTGTTTTATCTTGTATCTATCCTTCCAATGCTTCTTTCCTTCTTCATTTAGAGTCGTTTATAACATGTCGTGCAAGTTTTTAATTCACTCTATTGCATTCTTAAATTTCTTGCTCTTTGATCTTACTACTTACTCACTCTGTTCTCCCGACTGTGAATTCACTTCCTTCTTTCATGCATTTTCTTGCGTTTAAGCCGTTTAATCTATTTCCATCTATCATTTTTTTCCTCGCTACGCCTTGTATTCTGCTTCCTTTTCCATCCTCTCCACAGTTTATTTCTTTTTATTACATTGTTTGATTCTTCTCTTTTTCCTTCATTTCCTGTCCATATTTCTCGCATTCTTAATTTATGTGCCATTCTTCCTTTTATTTTTTTTATATTACAACATTTCCAAACACACTTTTCTCATTCCTCTGTTCATTTGTCTGCCTGCTTGATTTTTTCCTCTCTTTCTCACACTCTTCCTCTTTAGTTCTCCTTCCTATAGCCTTCTTCTCCTCCCCTCGTTTCCCCCTTCGTAGCTACCTCTTTCTTGTACGACTCTCCTCCCACTACTTCTTTCCTCCTTCTTCTCTCTATTCCCTCCTTATCATTTCTTTTCCACTCTTTCCCCTTTGGTTCTCCCTCCGATAGCCCTCTCTCTCCCTTACCCTCACTTCTCCCTCTGTGGCTGCCTCGCCCCTGCACGCCCCTCTCCGCCAGCCCGGGGGAGGGAGGGAAGGGAGACTGCTCACCTGTCATCCTCAACTGAAGGGGCGGGTCCCACTCCGTGATTTACAAACAGGCCGCTACGACCCCGACTCAGCACGCCAAGATTCTATTCAATTTATTTCTCTGTTTATTTTAGTTTTTCCCCCTTCTCTCTCTCTATCTCTCTCTCTGAAATGGGTAGCAAAGAGGCGTTTATCTATCGAATCTGTGTGTGTGTGTGTGTGTGTGTGTGTGTGTGTGTGTAGTTTTTTTTTTTTTACCCATCCCACGTGGTTGTATCTACTTCACCAAAAGCTTCATGTGTTTTTTTTTTTTTTGCTCAAGGCTGGAGTAGGCAATAAATGCGGGGGTTTTCGGGGTTATGTGAGGGGTGGACATGAGGTGCACGGCGTTGGTGGAGGCTGACTGGACGGCGGGACACACTGTTGATATTACCTGCGGCCCCACTCAGGTAAATGTTGACTCTGACGTAATATTCACTCGCTCTGACCTGAAGAACGTCTCGTGTTAGTTATGGAACCTGATTTTTCGGTCTCTGAAGGTGGCAGTCACGTTCCCGGTCTATTTTCAGTTTTTGTAGAGTACTGGTTTGTTATTGATATTATTTAATGGACTAGGTGTATATATGTTCAGTGAGTAGGTTTATATTTATAGGAAAATATAGTTATTGCTACGTATTGCTCCGGTGAAAATATCTCTCTCTCTCTTTCTCTCTTTCTCTCTCTCTCTCTCTCTCTCTCTCTCTCTCTCTCTCTCTCTCTCTCTCTCTCTCTCTCTCTCTCTCTCTTTCTGTAAAAATACCTTTGGGCTTTCCAGATTTAGACATTGCGTAAGATTCTAAGTGCGTTAATGGTCTATGACTAAGCTTATACTCAAAAGATTAAAAAAAATATCCATCCAGTAACATCTATTCTTGGCACAAGGAAGAAATTTAATGCCAGGTTGGGTATGTAAATATTTTCACATGCATGCCACAGACGCCGTAGACTTCCGCTCACGTACAGACCACACACGGGCGTCGCGATGGAGGCACTGTGTTGTATATTCAGCTTCTTCTCGTACTTCTCTTTCACACTGACTCCCCAAGGATTCCAAATATTGTACCAAGTATTTTAAATCAAACTGAAAACGTACGGGTATATATATACATACATACATACATACATACATTCTTTCACCGTTACACGACTGGCATACGTAAACTTAAAATCGTGTACCCACTTTTTACTACTGAACACGGCACGCCAAAGCTCCACGAGATGAACTGCGGCACAAAGGAAAGAACACGTAGAGCTGTCACCCTTGCAGAAACTCTCTATCTTAAAACCTTCCTTAATAGAGTCCCAGGAAGACCTAGAGGACATCAGCACTACTCCCTCCAAGGCATCACCAGCTTCAGCACAACCCACAGACAGGCACCATCTCCTCCTTAAAGGTAAAACGTATAGGGAACCAACACTTCGCCTTCAAGTACTCCACAGCAAGAGTTACTTAAGAGACTCCACCACAAGGGCACCTCAGCATTGATCTTAGAAGGTGGGCGGCGGGTCGACCCTCGCTGGACAAGGCTGGCGATCCATCACGGCGTGGCAGGTCGGGATTGTTTTTGCTAATAACACGAGGCAAAAACCGGGCGATTTGGTACAATTAGGAATACAAAGGGAAGCGGCGCGTGTAAGTCCGCACTGCATAAAGTCTCTCCCTCTCATGCCGCAAGGATTAGATGTTTGCCTTTTTCTCGAGGGGGATTGAAAACTTTTTCTTTTTCTTGATCTTCTCATGTAAAAAGAATTGGGGAAAAGTTGTGTTCGTGTGTGTGTGTGTGTGTGTGTGTGTGTGTGTGTGTGTGTGTGTGTGTGTGTGTGTGTGTGTGTGTGTGTGTGTGTGTGTGTGTGTGTGTGTGTGTGTGTGTGTGTGTGTGTGTGTGTGTGTGTGTGTGTGTGTGTGTGTGTGTGGTGTGTGTGTGTGTGTGTGTGTGTGTGTGTGTGTGTGTGTGTGTGTGTGTGTGTGTGTGTGTGTGTGTGTGTGTGTGTGTGTGTGTGTGTGTGTGTGTGTGTGTGTGTGTGTGTGTGTGTGTGTGTGTGTGTGGTGTGTGTGTGTGTGTGTGTGTGTGTGTGTGTGTGTGTGTGTGTGTGTGTGTGTGTGTGTGTGTGTGTGGTGTGTGTGTGTGTGTGTGTGTGTGTGTGTGTGTGTGTGTGTGTGTGTGTGTGTGTGTGTGTGTGTGTGTGTGTGTGTGTGTGTGTGTGTGTGTGTGTGTGTGTGTGTGTGTGTGTGTGTGTGTGTGTGTGTGTGTGTGTGTGTGTGTGTGTGTGTGTGTGTGTGTGTGTGTGTGTGTGTGTGTGTGTGTGTGTGTGTGTGTGTGTGTGTGTGTGTGTGTGTGTGTGTGTGTGTGTGTGTGTGTGTGTGTGTGTGTGTGTGTGTGTGTGTGTGTGGTGTGTGTGTGTGTGTGTGTGTGTGTGTGTGTGTGTGTGTGTGTGTGTGTGTGTGTGTGTGTGTGTGTGTGTGTGTGTGTGGTGTGTGTGTGTGTGTGTGTGTGTGTGTGTGGTGTGTGTGTGTGTGTGTGTGTGTGTGTGTGTGTGTGTGTGTGTGGTGTGTGTGTGTGTGTGTGTGTGTGTGTGTGTGTGTGTGTGTGTGTGGTGTGTGTGTGTGTGTGTGTGTGTGTGTGTGTGTGTGTGTGTGTGTGTGTGTGTGTGTGTGTGTGTGTGTGTGTGTGTGTGTGTGTGTGTGTGTGTGTGTGTGTGTGTGGTGTGTGTGTGTGTGTGTGTGTGTGTGTGTGTGTGTGTGTGTGTGTGTGTGTGTGTGTGTGTGTGTGTGTGTGTGTGTGTGTGTGTGTGTGTGTGTGTGTGTGTGTGTGTGTGTGTGTGTGTGTGTGTGTGTGTGTGTGGTGTGTGTGTGTGTGTGTGTGTGTGTGTGTGTGTGTGTGTGTGTGTGTGTGTGTGTGTGTGTGTGTGTGTGGTGTGTGTGTGTGTGTGTGTGTGTGTGTGTGTGTGTGTGTGTGTGTGGTGTGTGTGTGTGTGTGTGTGTGTGTGTGTGTGTGTGTGTGTGTGTGTGTGTGTGTGTGTGGTGTGTGTGTGTGTGTGTGTGTGTGTGTGTGTGTGTGTGTGTGTGTGTGTGTGTGTGTGTGTGTGTTGTGTGTGTGTGTGTGTGTGTGTGTGTGTGTGTGTGTGTGTGTGTGTGTGTGTGTGTGTGTGTGTGTGTGTGTGTGTGTGTGTGTGTGTGTGGTGTGTGTGTGTGTGTGTGTGTGTGTGTGTGTGTGTGTGTGTGGTGTGTGTGTGTGTGTGTGTGTGTGTGTGTGTGTGTGTGTGTGTGTGTGTGTGTGTGTGTGTGTGTGTGTGTGTGTGTGGTGTGTGTGTGTGTGTGTGTGTGTGTGTGTGTGTGTGTGTGTGTGTGTGTGTGTGTGTGTGTGTGTGGTGTGTGTGTGTGTGTGTGTGTGTGTGTGTGTGTGTGTGTGTGTGTGTGTGTGTGTGTGTGTGTGTGTGTGTGTGTGTGTGTGTGTGTGCGCGTGTGTGTGTGCGTGTGTGTGTGTGTGTGTGTGTGTGTGTGTGTGTCTAAGTAACACTCAAAGGATACATAATCGACCATCGACCGTCACGTCACGTCACGACAGAACAAACTTACTAAACGTGACTATCAAACTAATAACATCCACGATATGTGATTAGTGTTCCTGAAGCAGAGAAGAAGAAAAGAGACGCTTCTTGTTCTTACGATATTCTCTCTCTCTCACTCTCTCTTTCTCTCTCTCTCAAAGAAGAAGCCATTGTATAAAACCACAATGCCCCAGAAATATGTATTATCCTTATCTTCTCACATTCATTATCAAGACAGTCCATTCATCTGTACGGTGAATTATGTTGTGATTCATCTCCATACATACATAACCTCATACATACATACATACATACATACATACATACATACATACATACATACATACATCCATACATACATACATACATACATTATTATTTCTACGTAACATCATTTCTCCTACAGCCCTGACCAGCTGTTCCCACATCCTTCAGTTACTATAACCTTTCATAACACTGCTATTACAACCTGTTCATATAATTCAGTAACGTGAATTAATTCGGATCAGATTATATTATATTTGTCTACATCTTCACTAAACTTATCTCTCTTTTATTTAGATACACACAGCAGAAACTTATGATAATTTCAGCATTTCGAGGCATACTTAAACTCTATCTTACCACTATTTGTCCTGCATTTCACAACACTTACAAACAACTCAACCATAACATCTTAACACAACAGCTTCCTCTATGCACTCCTTCCCTCAATCACTCAACCCACCGCCTTCCTCTCACTGTCTCTGCCTCACTCACTCACTCCATCACACAAATACACACACATCGCACCGCTCTATAGAATCTTGAGGACGTGACGCTCTCTCATTCTTGTTACGGAGCTGCTTCTTTGATTTCCCCGGTAAATAAGGAGACGGAGGTCATAATTCTCCCCGCGTGCAGTATATCAGACTGTAAATACAACGGTGAGCATTTGTATACATATAGCCCAGGGGAAAACTTTGGTAATTTATGGGGCCTTTATGAAAATAGATGCCATACTGCTGGGCGGAGAATGATTGTCGTGCTCTAGGTAAGAAATATAGAATTCCCTTCTCTTCGCCTCCTCCTCCTCCTCCTTCTCTATATCTCCCTCCTAACCCCCTATAAGTCCCTTCCTCCTCTCCCTTTCTCCGTCTTCCTGAAAATAAAAGATAGGAGAAGGAAGGCGAAAAAAATGTGGTCGTGTTGTATTTTTGGGTTATAAAGGAGAACCAGTTTCAAAATATATTAGTTTCTCCTCTGTGACTTATTGAAATATAGGGAATTATATTATGAATTGTCAGTTTTCACACGCAAATTATATGTGAACATGTAAAAACCGATTATTTGGGGTATTTTTAAATGTATATTGTTAGTTACATTAGTTGAGTTTCGTAAATTATGAAAGTGACGGTTTAATATTACATAATTCAAACAAGGATGAATCTACATAAGATATTATATATTGTTAAAGAAAAAAAAAAGGAAAACTGTCATGGAATTTCGTTTGAAGATTAAGATAAAAGAAAAGAAAAGGAAATTGCTCTAAAAATATCAAGGTGACAGTAACATGTATTAAAAAAAAAACTAAAAAAAATATATAAAATTTGGACGTATTATAGAAGCAAAAAACAATAAAAAAAGAAAAGTAATAAATCAAACTGACCAAAAGGAACAAAAAAAATACTACGTAACATTATTATGATGTTACAAACCTCATCCTTCCATTTCCTTTTCCTCTCCTGTACCTTTCCCCTTTTTCCCCTCACTTTTCCTCCATCCCACCTTATTTTCCCTCCCTCTCCTGTCCGTCAGTGCTACGCGGAGACAATTTTCCGCGGCGTCAGTCATTTCAAGTGAAGAAAACACGACAAAACACAACGAGGGAAAAAAAACATGAATTTGAGGTAGAAAAGATGAAAATTGGAGAAAGCTTCGATGTTTTCTACAGGGAATGATTCGTCCCACGTGCGCCATTTTGCGTTTATAAGTACGGTGAGGAGGAGGAAGAAGAGGAAGAGGAAGAGGAGGAGGAGGAGGAGGAGGAGGAGTTAGTTTCTATAGAGTAAAGATTCATCACAAAAATAACACTTCGCAAGCACAACCTAAGATCCATTATTTCTATTCATCCAATTACTTATTTACCATCCCATTCACACACACTCACACACACGCACACGCACACACACACACACACACACACACACACACACACACACACACACACACACACACACATCAATCACGAGTGCACAAAGTATCCTGCTTCAGCCCGACATTGTGTGAGTGAGGCTGTGACCCTCTCGACGCCCTGCAAGTCACGCCCGCCCTGCCTCACCCTCTGCCAGATGCTCGTGTGTGTGTGTATGTGTGTGTGTGTGTGTGTGTGTGTGTGTGTGTGTGTGTGTGTGTGTGTGTGTGTGTGTGTGTGTGTGTGTGTGTGTGTGTGTGTGTGTGTGTGTGTGTGTGTGTGTGTGTGTGTGTGTGTGTGTGTGTGTGTGTGTGTGTGTGTGTGTGTGTGTGTGTGTGTGTGTGTTCGTATGGATCTACAGCAGTCACAGTAGATGAAAGGGAAGAGAAACTGAAAATATAAAGGCTGAGTAAGGGTTCAGGTGCATTCAGGTAATCCAGGTTAATGAAGGTAATTATAAAACCAAGTATGAAGCCGTAAGGGTCTGAGTGAGGGGGAGAGTGAGTCACCTTGTGTTTGCCTACTTAGGGTTGTTTCAAGGTCACGGGATACGAGGCCTCGCGAGGGTCCGGCAACGGCTTCCAGACCACACCCACCCGAAGGAGTGTCCCCTCACGTACCCAGGACCAGCCTCACGCCCTACGCTCCTTGGACATCCCCTGCGATACCTAACCTTATATTGTATTCTTCTGATACTGTAGCAACCTTGTCCTATGAAGTGTCAACGGAAGAAAGGCTGAAAAAGCTAACCAAATACATATACAGACAGACGTGGATGCGTGATCTTCATCTCAAATTTATGAAGTTCTACAGCATCATGTCTCCACCAATCTCTTGTTTGCCAACTCACATTTCTCTTACAATATATTCCTCACTGTCCCATCTCATGCTACTCACTACACCTCCACCGTGGCGTCTCTCCCTCTCATAAATTCTCTCCGACCCTCCTCCACCACTCCTTAATCTAGCGACGCACCATCCCTCACCTCCTTCCCTCCCTCTCCATGCCTCCAACCCTTCCCCCGACCCACAGACGTCTCCTCCGTGCCCTAAGCCTGGACAATCCTACGCGTGATACCTATTATGATCACATTATATCCGATTGTAATCCTGGCCGGGCCCCGAACACAGCCAGGCCCTTCCCTCCAAACGGGTGAGGCGCTGGGCTGCCCTCAAGACCTTCCTCCTCGGCCACGTGTTGATTCCAAGGCATTTTTCAGCGTGGTCAGGGCGGGGCGTTGGTGCTCCTCTCAATGATGCTGTTTGGTGTTCCCTGTCCTGTCCTCCCTTGGTGATTTATTTGTGTGTGTTGTGTTTTATGTGCTTGTGTGTTTGTGTGTTGGTGTTGTGGTATAATTTGTGATGCGATGTACTCTATTATTCATATATATTATTCATACAATATTTTCCGCTATCAAATTATCATGGTATAAGAATAAATATATGTGTTAAAAAGTATGTATATAAACTTCCATGTTCTCAGCAATCACCATCGATTTACGAATGCAAATCAGAACGCGTGTTTCTTGTTTTTTCTATCTTTTTGGCAACAACCCACATCTTCAGCATCATACTCCAAATTTACCCAATTAATCACCTGGACGATGTGCGAATAATTTACTCGTCGACACAAACACCAGGTGGAGGGAGTGGCGGACAGGTGGAGGTGGAGAGTGGAAGGGGGTAAGGAGGGACATCTTTCTACTTACATACAACACTGAACACAACATAAGGATAGGTAAGGAAGGGATTGATTCTTCTTAGGTATGATGGAAGAATCTTGTTTTTTTTCTCACTCTGATTTCTGGTTCCTGGTTAACTCTTTTTCTATTTTTGGCTTCTCTTCTTCCTCTTTTTCATTTTTATCCTCTTCCTTCTTCTGTTTTCCTTCCTCTTCCACCTTCTTCTTACTCTACTTGCTCCTCCTCCGTCTCCTTTAGTTGCTGTCTCCCTAGATCTTTATATTTTCATCTAGTTTGCTGATTCTTTTCTATCCTCTTCATTCTCTCTCTCTCTCTCTCTCTCTCTCTCTCTCTCTCTCTCTCTCTCTCTCTCTCTCTCTCTCTCTCTCTCTCTCTCTCTCTCTCTCTCTCTCTCTCTCTCTCTCTCTCTCTCATCCGGTCCATCACCCCATCATCCAGTCACTCTTTCTTCCATTTTCCAGGTCTTCGGGTTTACTTCCAGCCCTCCAGGACACTCCAGAGCCCCTCCCTTCACGCCTCCTTCCCTCCCTCCCTTTCTCTCTTCTTTCCTCCCTCCCTCCCTCGTGTCGGTGCTGCGTCTCGCCTCCTCCATGCTGCTCCAAAAGTTGCCATCATGGAGGAAATATTAGAGTTTTCCTAATACCTCTTTTCATCCTTCCATAAATTGTCCGTAATTTGCGTTAATTTTTCATTCTTGAGGTATATAAATTATTTACGTCTTTCGCTCACACGTATGTAGAATAATAATATCAGTTTGTTTTGTTAGTTAATTAGTTTTTGGTATGAATATATATTCTCTCTCTCTCTCTCTCTCTCTCTCTCTCTCTCTCTCTCTCTCTCTCTCTCTCTCTCTCTCTCTCTCTCTCTCTCTCTCTCTCGGTAATTCCTCTATTCTCATTTGACACATTCCTATTCCCTCTATATTCGGTTCTCCCTCCTCTCTTAATTCCCTTCCACACTTTTTTTTTACACTCAACTCCTCCTATTCCTCCTCCTCTTTCTCCTCCTCCTCCTCCTCTCCCCTCCCTTCCTCTTTCTCTCCAGCCTCCCTTCCCCTCCCTCCCACATGTCAATCAAGGGAGCGGTGTGGGAGAGGAAAGGGATGACGAATGACGAATTTTATAATTGCGTATAATCTGCCTCAGTTTCAGAATTTATGGATTTACTAAAACTCACACCATCACGCAGCCCTTAGGAGGTAACAGGTGCGAAGAGGTGCTGAGGTGAGGGGATGCTTGGCTCACCTGTGACTATATACCTGTGTTGGTTTAATTAAGGTGTGTTAAAGAGCCGCTGTTATAAAGGTGAGTAAATGAATGTTTCTGTCTCTCATTTGATACGAAAGTGAGTGAAACTGGAAGGTGATTAACGACCCGATGTGGTGTGTTCCTGTAGGGTCGATTTTTGTGCGTGTGTGTGTGTGTGTGTGTGTGTGGCGGTTGTTGGGTAGAAATGAATTGAGTTATGAAAGGAAAAGTGAGATGTGCTGTACTCATTTCTATATTTTTTTTCCTCTATATTCTCTATCATCTCTTTTTCCCTTTAATCTAATATCACACGTAAACTTTCTCACATTAGTTAATAAATTTATTCGTCATTTTTTTTTCCCCGTCATCATTTTTTCCAGTATATTTTTCCC
>JAPQNM010000008.1:9664719-9694719 GCA_029783475.1 Metacarcinus magister
TGTAGTTTGCTTTATGGTAGGCCAGCAGGTGAGGCTGACGTAAATATTAGCGTATTAATTGGGAAAGAAATATCGTGGCGGTGATGAGCAAGGCGTGAATTAAAAGCCGCTTTGCATAATACCGCGGCCTCCTCACTACTAAGGCAGAGGTACTCACGAGGACAAGAGTGTCTTTTTAATGTATAGTTTCGTCTCATCAGCGATTCATTAAAGACAGTTTGCTAAGGGGAGGCTTACTTATCACCTATCATGACCGGAATGGAGGGAGAGAAAGTGAGTGAGTGAGTGAGAAAGATAGAAAAAAAAGTCTTTGATGTAAAAACGATGCTGTTCCCTTGAGGAGGATGAGTCTGTCGCCTTCAGTGTCTATTATAACGAAATATTTCCTTGACGCAACACTAAGCTGTCTAAATATTAAGACAAATCAATGACTTAGTTTTTTATCAATGTCTTATTTATACACACAAAAACCACGAATTAATAAAGTTTCCAAATAAAACAAGAATTTCACATACACGTTAAATAATTATATGAATCCTCATCTCATTACGTAGTTATGTCATTATAACTAATTAAGTGTTTAGGAAGGACAAGTGTGAAAGGATGTGTTTTTTATAACTACTAATATAAAACTGATATGATTACACGAGCTGCTGTAAATAAAATACTAAGCCTTGATCCTGTCCGCCATTGCAGTTGGGTGAGAATAATCCTTCTATTTTGAAGTGTGACGAGGGACGCATCGCTGCCTCCACGCACGCCGCTGTCACGGATTCAAAATATCAATCAACCTTAAGCTGCTTTATAAGTGTTCCGTAAAAATGCTGCTTTGGGATGCCCGGTGAGCCTCATCTTTATCTATTTACTGTTACTTTTAATGGGATGTGTTACTTACTGAGCGTGTGGACAGCCTGGCACACTAATGATCGGATCTCTGAGGTAAATATATTAATGTAATGGTAAACTTTTTTTCATATATGTTACCTAATAAATACAATCGGAATAATAATAATTTCCCTCTCACTAGGTAACACACACATCCTTCCCTCACACACACAGTCCTGAATCATCCTCTTTTTCCCCGTTTTTCCAGTCAATCCTTCAGGTTTCCCTCCCTCCCTGGCACGCCACTGCATTCGACTCTCACAGCGACACCTCAGATTTTAAGCCGGTTAACTTTACGTTCTCCTCAAAATCCTATAAACCAGAAAAAGTTCGTGTCTGTGGACCATAAAGAAACATCACAACATCTTCCCAACCACCAGGAATCACAGCTGAGAGACCACACATAAAACCAGACTCCAGCTTCCTTTCCCTCGCACGATACCTTCAGGCTCTTCATCCGTAACCTCATAGACACTCTTATGGATGATCTGGGCAGCTGTATCCTCCTCTCAGCAACGTTACATGCCCGTAGGAAGAGACAGAAGGGAAGGAGTTCGTGGTATGGGGGTCAGGGTGGGAGTAAGGTCTCGGGGACTTCACCAAGAGGCAGTTCTCTTCCTTTATCTTATGTAAATACCAACCTAAACGGCCACATTAAACTTTCAAATTCAGAACAGCAATATTGTGGGTTTTATTGCATTTGGAAGAGAGGGGGGACTGTGATATATTTTTCTCTTTCTCTCTCTCTCTCTCTCTGTCAAAATGGAAGTCATGGCGCACCTTCATTCCATTGTTTGTTATTCTTTCTTTTATTTATCTGAAGGAAGTTACTGCCTAGACACCCAGCCATATACACATACACTACAGTTATAAAGCGGCTTCCCCTCCCCCTCTGAACACACATACGTACGGATACAATCATGGAAAATAAATAAAACTAGTCTATCCCTATTTGAGAACCCCAGATAAACCCCTATAGATTGAGAAAAAAATATATATAAATAAAAGGCAAATATTCACCAGCCTCCGTCAACACCTCTTAACACGTATATTTGAGGGGAACGTCCTCCTGAAGAAGAACAAATACTCAATAAAGCCGCAGGTGTCCTCTTCGGTGTCTTGTGAGCAGCCAACAACAACGGGAAGGGAATCGAATACCATTAAAATGTTACTTTGATTCCTCTTATCTATTATTTTTCTGGTTTCACTTTTACCAGATGAAATGATAACGTAGGATTAGAAATAAATAGATAGAGAGATACATATATAAACAAGGACATAGAAAGACTTAGGAGAAAAGGAGCGGGAGACAGTAACAGAGAGAGAATGAAACGTGGAAACTAGACCAACAGATGCAAAGGGAACAGAAAGACAGATGAAACGGGAGTGAAATCGTGCCCAAGTTATTAGCCCCAAATGACCGTGGCAAGGGAGGAAGTCAATAAAGGAAGGGGATGTAGCGGGAAGAGGGGACCAGAACTATTTGCTGTAGTTTATGAAAAGAGGGTAAAGAAAAAAATCATACATTGAACAAGGTGTTGGTGTTCATGATGGAGGTGGAGGTGGTGGTGGTGGTGGTGGTGGTGGTGGTGGTGGTGGTGGTGGTGGTGGTGGTGGTATAGGATGAGAGACAATCGTTTTCTACAATTGAATGAAAGTAAGATATTATTATTATTATTATTCATTGAGAAAGAGAGAAAAAGATAGAGAGGCTTCATGTAATACTGAATCCCCTTTGGCTATGAACCTTTCTCCTCTCTTCTGTAATATCGAGAGCATTGCCAGCGAGTGTAAAGTTTTCGAAGACGCTCTCCTTCACTATAACGAGCGTGGCCACCTGCTCCCCCAGCCTCCCAAACCCTCATCTCAATGCACAAACTTCCGCCTCGGTAAAACTTTAAATTAGTACCAGTTCGCCCCAAATCCTTTTCTTCTTTTTTCTTAACGTTTACATGTACTCGCTTTTCAATCTTACGGATCCATGTCTATATGTTTATTAGTTTAGATGAACCTTTCTACCTGTCTATCTGTGTATGTACTGTACCTATATCTATCTGTATACTTATATCTGTCTATTTATCATCATTATTGTTAGTTTTCTTGTTTATTTTGGTGTAACAAGTACTGAAAATTTACCAAACTTAACAATAACACAGTACTGGCAACAAACAACAGACATAGAGTGCAAGTACTGGTGTTATATAGCAATTAGAGTTGTTACATACCAGTACACAACGCGAATTACCCTCATCAACACACGCTAATGAAATGCTTAAAATGAATTCACAAAACTATGAAAATGTTTAACCATTATGCATTAATTATACATGTTGATTACTTAACCCATTGTTACATGTCATAGTTTCCTCTTCACATTTGCCATTTTAGTTGTGGGAAATAAATAATATACATTTTTCATCACCCTCACCCACTAAGCAAACAACGGATGCCTATGTATGTACAGCGAGCCTCCACACAAATTACTGTATGGTTTGCATAAATCAACATAAACATAATCTCCATATCATATCAGCTACGAATTATAGCTAAAGTTACTTCCCCGAGTGAAAGCTGTTAGCCATATAGGATAATAAATATATAGCCGTATAATATATAAACACACACACATACGTATACCCTCACCCACACACATATAGACACAATTTATTAACATTCTACTGATAAGAGAACTATATAAACTTTTAAATACTCCTTCAACACACTGATTCTACTTTCTGCTTCCTTACCTATCATTTTCCCTTTATAATAGTCTGTCCTGCTTATCCCACCCACTACATGTCATTCCCTGCTTGCTTGTCATTCCCTGCTTGCCTGCCCCGCCGCGGTGACTCCCCCGTCAGTAGCGTCTTGTACCCAGGTGAACGCTTGCCCCGTCGCCATAAATTCCCTACGACCACCTCACAACATTTTGGAAGCTTATGCATTAAATCTTTCAGCAGAGAGAGATGGGCGGGGATTGAAAACTTTTAAAGAGCCCCTCCCTACCTCCCTCCCTCCCTCCCTCCATCCCTAGCCTTTCTCTCCTACTCCTACTCCCCTCTCCCCCTTAACTATAAAAATTGGGAAGGGAGTATGATTGATACAAGAGAAAATGAAAATTCCTCACAACTACTATGATGAAGCGCCGCCCTTTAACTGGGGTCAGAAATTAAATCACAGGTCTGTTCTGTGGTGGTGGTGGTGGTGGTGGTGGTGGTGGTGGTGGTGGTGGTGGTGGTGGTGGTGGTGGTGGTGGTAACGGTAAAGTATATGAAAAATAGAAAAAAAAATGGTGCAGTACTTTGATCTTCTTACTAAATTATCTGGTAACTTTAAGAATAGTATCAGTAATAGTAGTAGTAGTAGTAGTAGTAGTAGTAGTAGTAGTAGTAGTAGTAGTAGTAGTAGTAGTAGTAGTAGTAATAGCAATAATAAAAACAGAATCAGTAGTTTAAAGAAGTATTATAACAGTCTTGGTACTTTCGTCCATTCCCTTCCCTCACTTCTTCCTTCCCTGCAGTCTCAAAGGCCACGAAGCAAAAAATAAACACAAAAATCCCTTCCAAGAATCCCTAAAGAACCTCCAGACGCCTCGGGGTCCGTCATACATTAATATTTTGCCTGATATCACTTTTTCCCCTTAACCGCCAGTACAGGAGAAGAGGAGGATATTTAGAGGCTGTAATTCCGGGAGTTTTGTGGTCGAGCAACAGCCGCCAACTTCTCTCTCGCATCTTACACGAGCGAGGCAACAAAATTCAAGGGAGCAGCCAAGGAGCCATTTCCCTCTACTTTTCCCACTGGCTTCGACCTCAGTTTGGGATTATTGCCGTAAATCGCAAACCAGATCCTCGAGTAGATTTTTTTTCTTCTATAGTCCGACAGATCTTAGCAGAGCTTTCTGGTGGGACAGAATACAGTATTCTCATGGGTCCAACACTGCCATATCTCCTACGCTCTGATTGGCTGGTGAGTGACCTGAGCCGAGGCCTACGTGAGAGAGCCTTGCCTGAGCGCGTGACACGTGTGTGTGTGTGTGTGTGTGTGTGTGTGTGTGTTATGCTTTCTCATTCCCTATGTTGTTTTCTTATTTCTATTTGCTGCGATCTCAGTAGTACTATTCTTATCTCTCTATCTCTATCTCTATCTCTATCTCTCTCTCTCTCTCTCTCTCTCTCTCTCTCTCTCTCTCTCTCTCTCTCTCTCTCTCTCTCTCTCTCTTTATAATTTGTTACACATTGGTTATACATCGACCTTTACATTTGTATATACTGAAATGTTGACTTTGTTTCCTCGCCACCCAAGAGGTAAAAGTCACAGTGCGTTTTTTTTTTAAAGAGGTTTCCTCGGTAGGACTAATCCTCTATTCTGGCAGCATGACAGCCATTATGATGAATCCTCTTCATCAGATGGAGTGAGAGTGATAATGAAGGAGTCGATGAAATGATCAATTACCACGTCTCTTCTTGCATCGTCTGGTTGTATTTTTTCGGCGTGTTGTATGGCATTTTTCCAGTTTTCTGGGGTAATTGTGGCTATTGCTTCATAAATGAGCGGCTTTAAGGCTGCATTCTTGAATGTATTTCTTTTTGATATTTAGCCTTTAAGTTGAGCCCATATCAGTTCAATCGCGTTGTACTGACAGTGATAAGGTGGCAGTCGTACAACCTTGTGTCCGTGCTGTAAGGCCATCCTGTCGATGACGTAACTTGTATCGGCAGCAGTGGTGTGTTCAGCCGCATGTTTCATGAGCTGAACTTTCAGTAGACCATCGGGTACTGCCACACCCTTCCTCTCCAGCCATTCTCTTATGGTTGCTTTGTTGTTTGATGCTAATGGTGGTTTATCGATTTTCCTGGAGTGATAGGGTGCGTTATCCATTACGATGACTGAAGATGGAGGAATATTCCGCAACAGTTGTGTCTTGAACCACTTCTCAAAGGTTTCTGCGTTCATCTGATCGTGATATTCGCCGACATTCTTAGCTTGGAAGGTAAGGAAGGGTTAGGTTCCTGGTGCTGGCGTGCAGAATTATCCAGCGGTAACCTTTCCCACTGGGTACCCGAACTCCCGTGGCCTTCTTAGAAGTGGTGTCTATCCAGCAGTTTAATTAGGTGTATCAGATGCTGCAATGATATTACCAATATCTCTAATAACTTTCGAAAAAATGAGGAGGAAAGTCATGTTTTTAAATAAATATTGAGTTTCATTTTACTGTGTAATTATTAGTCATAGAACAAATATTCAAAATGGCAGTTGTAATGTTTAATTAGGTGTATCAGATGCTGCAATGATATTTCCAATATCTCTAATAGCTTTCGGGAAAATGAGGAGGAAATTCATGTTTTTATATAAATATTAAGTTTCATTTTACTGCGTAACTATTAGTCATAGAACAAATATTCATAATGACAATTGTACATATTAATTAGGTGTATCAGATGCTGCAATCATATTTCCAATATCTCTAATAGCTTTCGGGAAAATGAGGAGGAAAGTCATGTTTTTATATAAATATTAAGTTTAATTTTACTGCTTAATTATTAGTCATAAAACAAATATTCATAATCACAGTTGTACAGTTTAATTAGGTGTATCAGATGCTGCAATGATATTTCCAATATCTCTTATAGCTTTCGAGAAAATGAGGAGGAAAGTCATGTTTTTATATAAATATTAAGTTTCATTTTACTGCATAATTATTAGTCATAGAACAAATATTCATAATATCAGTTGTACAATTTAATTAGGTGTATCAGATGCTGCAATGATATTTAAAATATCTCTAATTGCTTTCGAGAAAATGAGGAGGAAAGTCATGTTTTTATATAAATATTAAGTTTCAATTTACTGCGTAATTATGAGTCATAGAACAAATATTTATAATTACAGTTGTACAGTTTAATTAGGTCTATCAGATGCTGCAATGATATTTCCAATATCTCTAATAGCTTTCGGGAAAATGAGAAGGAAAGTCATGTTTTTATATAAATATAAAGTTTAATTTTACTGCGTAATTATTAGTCATAGAACAAATATTCATAATATAAGTTGTACAATTTAATTAGGTGTATCAGATGCTGCAATGATATTTCCAATATCTCTAATAGCTTTCGAGAAAATGAGGAGGAAAGTCATGTTTTTATAGAAATATTAAGTTTCATTTTACTGCGTAATTATTAGTCATAGAACAAATATTCATAATGACAGTTATAATATTTAATTAGGTGTATAAAATGCTGTAATGATATTTCCAATATATAATAGCTTTCGAGAAAATGAGGAGGAAAGTCATGTTTTTATATAAATATACGGTTTTATTTTACTGCGTAATTATTAGTCATAGAACAAATATTCATAATGACAGTTGTACAGTTGAATTAGGTGTATCAGATGGTGCAATGATATTTCCAATATCTCTAATAGCTTTCGAGAAAATGAGGAAGAAAGTAAATTCAAAAAAAGTAAAATTCATTATATATTAGTACTAGAGCAAATATTCATAATGACAGTAGTAGATTTTAATTAGGTCAATCAGATTCTGTAATGATATTTCCAATATCTCTAATATCTTTCGAGAAAATGAGGAGGAAAGTCGTGTTTTTATATAATTATACGGTTTTATTTTACTGCGTAATTATTAGTCATAGAACAAATATTCATAATGTCAGTTTTACAGTTTAATTATGTGTATCAGATGCTGCAATGATATTTCCAATATCTCTAATAGCTTTCGAGAAAATGAGGAGGCTAGTCATGTTTTTATATAAATATTAAGTCTCATTTTACTGCGTAATTATGAGTCATAGAACAAATATTCATAATGACAGTTGTACAATTTTATTAGGTCTATCAGATGCTGCAATGATTTTTTCAATATCTCTAATAGCTTTCGAGAAAATGAGGAGGAAAGTCATGTTTTTATATATATATATAAAGTTTTATTTTACTGAGTATATATTAGTCATACAACAAATATTCATAATATCAGTTGTAGAGTTTAATTAGGTCCATCAGATGCTGCAATTATATTTCTAATATCTCTAATAGCTTTCGAGAAAATGAGGAGGAAATTCATGTTTTTATATAAATATATAGTTTTATTTTACTGCGTAATTATGAGTGAAAGAACAAATATTCATAAGTACAGTTGTACAGTTTAATTAGGCCTATCAGATGCTGCAATGATATTTCCAATATCTCTAATAGCTTTCGAGAAAATGAGGAGTAAAGTCATGTTTCTATATAAATATAAAGTTTTATTTTACTGCGTAATTATGAGTCATAGAACAAATATTCATAATTACAGTTGTAAAGTTTAATTAGGTCTATCAGATGCTTCAATGATATTTCCAATATCTCTAATAGCTTTCGAGAAAATGAGGATGAAAGTAATGTTTTTATATAAATATAAAGTTTTATTTTACTGCGTAATTATTAGTCATACAACAAATATTCATAATATCAGTTGTACAGTTTAATTTGGTCCATCAGATGCTGCAATGATATTTCCAATATCTCTAATAGCTTTCGAGAAAATGAGGAGAAAGTCATGTTTTTATATAAATATAAAGTTTTATTTTACTGCGTAATTATGAGTCATAGAACAAATATTCATAATTACAGTTGTAAATATTAATTAGGTCTATCAGAATCTGCAATGATATTTCAAATATCTCTAATAGCTTTCAGGGAAATGAGAAGGAAATTCATGTTTTTATATAAATATAAAGTTTAACTTTACTGCGTAATTATTAGTCATAGAACAAATATTCATAATATCAGTTGTACAATTTAATTAGGTGTATCAGATGCTGCATTGATATTTCCAATATCTCTAATAGCTTTCGAGAAAATGAGGAGGAAAGTCATGTTTTTATATAAATATTAAGTTTCATTTTACTGCGTAATTATGAGTCATAGAACAAATATTCATAATTACAGTTGTACAGTTTAATTAGGTCTATCAGATGCCGCAATGATATTTCCAATATCTCTAATAGCTTTCGGGAAAATGAGAAGGAAAGTCATGTGTTTATATAAATATAAAGTTTAATTTTACTGCGTAATTATTAGTCATAGAACAAATATTCATAATATCAGTTGTACAATTTAATTAGTTGTATCAGATGCTGCATTGATATTTCCAATATCTCTAATAGCTTTCGAGAAAATGAGGAGAAAAGTCATGTTTTTATATAAATATTAAGTTTAGTTTTACTGCGTAATTATGAGTCATAGAACAAATATTCATAATGACAGTTTTACAGTTTAATTAGGTCTATCAGATGCTGCAATGATATTTCCAGTATCTCTAATAGCTTTCGGGAAAATGAGAAGGAAAGTCATGTTTTTATATAAATATAAAGTTTAATTTTACTGCGTAATTATTAGTCATAGAACAAATATTCATAATATCAGTTGTACAATTTAATTAGGTGTATCAGATGCTGCAATGATATTTCCAATATCTCTAATAGCTTTCGAGAAAATGAGGAGGAAAGTCATGTTTTTATATAAATATTAAGTTTCATTTTACTGCGTAATTATGAGTCATAGAACAAATATTCATAATTACAGTTGTACAGTTTAATTAGGTCTATCAGATGCTCCAATGATATTTCCAATATCTCTAATAGCTTTCGGAAAATGAGAAGGAAAGTCATATTTTTATATAAATATATAGTTTAATTTTACTGCGTAATTACTAGTCATAGAACAAATATTCATAATATCAGTTGTACAATTTAATTAGGTGTATCAGATGCTGCAATGATATTTCCAATATCTCTAATAGCTTTCGAGAAAATGAGGAGGAAAGTCATGTTTTTATATAAATATTAAGTTTCAAATTACTGCGTAATTATGAGTCATAGAACAAATATTCATAATTACAGTTGTACAGTTTAATTAGGTCTATCAGATGCTGCAATGATATTTCCAATATCTCTAATAGCTTTCGGGAAAATGAGAAGGAAAGTCATGTTTTTATATAAATATAAAGTTTAATTTTACTGCGTAATTATTAGTCATAGAACAAATATTCATAATATCAGTTGTACAATTTAATTAGGTGTATCAGATGCTGCAATGATATTTCCAATATCTCTAATAGCTTTCGAGAAAATGAGGAGGAAAGTCATGTTTTTATATAAATATTAAGTTTCATTTTACTGCGTAATTATGAGTCATAGAACAAATATTCATAATTACAGTTGTACAGTTTAATTAGGTCTATCAGATGCTCCAATGATATTTCCAATATCTCTAATAGCTTTCGGAAAATGAGAAGGAAAGTCATATTTTTATATAAATATATAGTTTAATTTTACTGCGTAATTACTAGTCATAGAACAAATATTCATAATATCAGTTGTACAATTTAATTAGGTGTATCAGATGCTGCAATGATATTTCCAATATCTCTAATAGCTTTCGAGAAAATGAGGAGGAAAGTCATGTTTTTATATAAATATTAAGTTTCAAATTACTGCGTAATTATGAGTCATTGAACAAATATTCATAATTACAGTTGTACAGTTTAATTAGGTCTATCAGATGCTGCAATGATATTTCCAATATCTCTAATAGCTTTCGGGAAAATGAGAAGGAAAGTCATGTTTTTATATAAATATAAAGTTTAATTTTACTGCGTAATTATTAGTCATAGAAAAAATATTCATAATATCAGTTGTACAATTTAATTAGGTGTATCAGATGCTGGAATGATATTTCCAATATCTCTAATAGCTTTCGAGAAAATTAGGAGGAAAGTCATGTTTTTATAGAAATATTAAGTTTCATTTTACTGCGTAATTATTAGTCATAGAAAAAATATTCATAATGACAGTTATAATATTTAATTAGGTGTATAAAATGCTGTAATGATATTTCCAATATCTAATAGCTTTCGAGAAAATGAGGAGGAAAGTCATGTTTTTATATAAATATACGGTTTTATTATACTGCGTAATTATTAGTCATAGAACAAATATTCATAATGACAGTTGTACAGTTGAATTAGGTGTATCAGATGGTGCAATGATATTTCCAATATCTCTAATAGCTTTCGATAAAATGAGGAAGAAATTAATTTCAAAAAAAGTAAAATTCATTATATATTAGTACTAGAGCAAATATTCATAATGACAGTAGTAGATTTTAATTAGGTCAATCAGATTCTGTAATGATATTTCCAATATCTCTAATATCTTTCGAGAAAATGAGGAGGAAAGTCGTGTTTTTATATAATTATACGGTTTTATTTTACTGCGTAATTATTAGTCATAGAAAAAATATTCATAATGTCAGTTTTACAGTTTAATTATGTGTATCAGATGCTGCAATGATATTTCCAATATCTCTAATAGCTTTCGAGAAAATGAGGAGGCAAGTCATGTTTTTATATAAATATTAAGTTTCATTTTACTGCGTAATTATGAGTCATAGAACAAATATTCATAATGACAGTTGTACAATTTTATTAGGTCTATCAGATGCTGCAATGATTTTTTCAATATCTCTAATAGCTTTCGAGAAAATGAGGAGGAAAGTCATGTTTTTATATAAATATAAAGTTTTATTTTACTGAGTATATATTAGTCATACAACAAATATTCATAATATCAGTTGTAGAGTTTAATTAGGTCCATCAGATGCTGCAATTATATTTCTAATATCTCTAATAGCTTTCGAGAAAATGAGGAGGAAATTCATGTTTTTATATAAATATATAGTTTTATTTTACTGCGTAATTATGAGTGAAAGAACAAATATTCATAAGTACAGTTGTACAGTTTAATTAGGCCTATCAGATGCTGCAATGATATTTCCAATATCTCTAATAGCTTTCGAGAAAATGAGGAGTAAAGTCATGTTTCTATATAAATATAAAGTTTTATTTTACTGCGTAATTATGAGTCATAGAACAAATATTCATAATTACAGTTGTACAGTGTAATTAGGTCTATCAGATGCTTCAATGATATTTCCAATATCTCTAATAGCTTTCGAGAAAATGAAGATGAAAGTAATGTTTTTATATATATATAAAGTTTTATTTTACTGCGTAATTATTAGTCATACAACAAATATTCATAATATCAGTTGTACAGTTTAATTTGGTCCATCAGATGCTGCAATGATATTTCCAATATCTCTAATAGCTTTCGAGAAAATGAGGAGAAAGTCATGTTTTTATATAAATATGAAGTTTTATTTTACTGTGTAATTATGAGTCATAGAACAAATATTCATAATTACAGATGTAAAGTTTAATTAGGTCTATCAGAATCTGCAATGATATTTCAAATATCTCTAATAGCTTTCGGGGAAATGAGAAGGAAATTCATGTTTTTATATAAATATAAAGTTTAACTTTACTGCGTAATTATTAGTCATAGAACAAATATTCATAATATCAGTTGTACAATTTAATTAGGTGTATCAGATGCTGCAATGATATTTCCAATATCTCTAATAGCTTTCGAGAAAATGAGGAGGAAAGTCATGTTTTTATATAAATATTAAGTTTCATTTTACTGCGTAATTATGAGTCATAGAACAAATATTCATAATTACAGTTGTACAGTTTAATTAGGTCTATCAGATGCTGCAATGATATTTCCAATATCTCTAATAGCTTTCGGGAAAATGAGAAGGAAAGTCATGTTTTTATATAAATATGAAGTTTAATTTTACTGCGTAATTATTAGTCATAGAACAAATATTCATAATATCAGTTGTACAATTTAATTAGGTGTATCAGATGCTGCAATGATATTTCCAATATCTCTAATAGCTTTCGAGAAAATGAGGAGGAAAGTCATGTTTTTATATAAATATTAAGTTTCATTTTACTGCGTAATTATTAGTCATAGAACAAATATTCATAATGAGAGTTTTACAGTTTAATTAGGTCTATCAGATGCTGCAATGATATTTCCAATATCTCTAATAGCTTTCGGGAAAATGAGAAGGAAAGTCATGTTTTTATATAAATATAAAGTTTAATTTTACTGCGTAATTATTAGTCATAGAACAAATATTCATAATATCAGTTGTACAATTTAATTAGGTGTATCAGATGCTGCAATGATATTTCCAATAACTCTAATAGCTTTCGAGAAAATGAGGAGGAAAATCATGTTTTTATATAAATATTAAGTTTCATTTTACTGCGTAATTATGAGTCATAGAACAAATATTCATAATTACAGTTGTACAGTTTAATTAGGTCTATCAGATGCTGCAATGATATTTCCAATATCTCTAATAGCTTTCGGGAAAATGAGAAGGAAAGTCATGTTTTTATATAAATATAAAGTTTAATTTTACTGCGTAATTATTAGTCATAGAAAAAATATTCATAATATCAGTTGTACAATTTAATTAGGTGTATCAGATTCTGCAATGATATTTCCAATATCTCTAATAGCTTTCGAGAAAATGAGGAGGAAAATCATGTTTTTATATAAATATACGGTTTTATTTTACTGCGTAATTATTAGTCATAGAACAAATATTCATAATGACAGTTGTACAGTTGAATTAGGTGTATCAGATGGTGCAATGATATTTCCAATATCTCTAATAGCTTTCGAGAAAATGAGGAAGAAAGTAATTTCAAAAAAAGTAAAATTCATTATATATTAATACTAGAGCAAATATTCATAATGACAGTAGTAGATTTTAATTAGGTCAATCAGATTCTGTAATGATATTTCCAATATCTCTAATATCTTTCGAGAAAATGAGGAGGAAAGTCGTGTTTTTATATAATTATACGGTTTTATTTTACTGCGTAATTATTAGTTATAGAACAAATATTCATAATGTCAGTTTTACAGTTTAATTATGTTTATCAGATGGTGCAATGATATTTCCAATATCTCTAATAGCTTTCGAGAAAATGAGGAAGAAAGTAATTTCAAAAAAGTAAAATTCATTATATATTAATACTAGAGCAAATATTCATAATGACAGTAGTAGATTTTAATTAGGTCAATCAGATTCTGTAATGATATTTCCAATATCTCTAATATCTTTCGAGAAAATGAGGAGGAAAGTCGTGTTTTTATATAATTATACGGTTTTATTTTACTGCGTAATTATTAGTCATAGAACAAATATTCATTATGTCAGTTTTACAGTTTAATTATGTGTATCAGATGCTGCAATGATATTTCCAATATCTCTAATAGCTTTCGAGAAAATGAGGAGGCAAGTCATGTTTTTATATAAATATTAAGTTTCATTTTACTGCTTAATTATTAGTCATAGAACAAATATTCATAATGAAAGTTGTACAATTTTATTAGGTCTATCAGATGCTGCAATGATTTTTTCAATATCTCTAATAGCTTTCGAGAAAATGAGGAGGAAAGTCATGTTTTTATATAAATATAAAGTTTTATTTTACTGAGTATATATTAGTCATACAACAAATATTCATAATATCAGTTGTAGAGTTTAATTAGGTCCATCAGATGCTGCAATTATATTTCTAATATCTCTAATAGCTTTCGAGAAAATGAGGAGGAAATTCATGTTTTTATATAAATATATAGTTTTATTTTACTGCGTAACTATGAGTCAAAGAACAAATATTCATAAGTACAGTTGTACAGTTTAATTAGGCCTATCAGATGCTGCAATGATATTTCCAATATCTCTAATAGCTTTCGAGAAAATGAGGAGTAAAGTCATGTTTCTATATAAATATAAAGTTTTATTTTACTGCGTAATTATGAGTCATAG
This sequence comes from Metacarcinus magister, assembly GCA_029783475.1. Classification (NCBI taxonomy): domain Eukaryota; kingdom Metazoa; phylum Arthropoda; class Malacostraca; order Decapoda; family Cancridae; genus Metacarcinus; species Metacarcinus magister. The sequence goes on from JAPQNM010000008.1 coordinate 9,679,363, forward strand.
AACAAATATTCATAATTACAGTTGTACAGTGTAATTAGGTCTATCAGATGCTTCAATGATATTTCCAATATCTCTAATAGCTTTCGAGAAAATGAAGATGAAAGTAATGTTTTTATATAAATATAAAGTTTTATTTTACTGCGTAATTATTAGTCATACAACAAATATTCATAATATCAGTTGTACAGTTTAATTTGGTCCATCAGATGCTGCAATGATATTTCCAATATCTCTAATAGCTTTCGAGAAAATGAGGAGAAAGTCATGTTTTTATATAAATATGAAGTTTTATTTTACTGCGTAATTATGAGTCATAGAACAAATATTCATAATTACAGATGTAAAGTTTAATTAGGTCTATCAGAATCTGCAATGATATTTCCAATATCTCTAATAGCTTTCGGGGAAATGAGAAGGAAATTCATGTTTTTATATAAATATAAAGTTTAACTTTACTCCGTAATTATTAGTCATAGAACAAATATTCATAATATCAGTTGTACAATTTAATTAGGTGTATCAGATGCTGCAATGATATTTCCAATATCTCTAATAGCTTTCGAGAAAATGAGGAGGAAAGTCATGTTTTTATATAAATATTAAGTTTCATTTTACTGCGTAATTATGAGTCATAGAACAAATATTCATAATGACAGTTTTACAGTTTAATTAGGTCTATCAGATGCTGCAATGATATTTCCAATATCTCTAATAGCTTTCGGGAAAATGAGAAGGAAAGTCATGTTTTTATATAAATATAAAGTTTAATTTTACTGCGTAATTATTAGTCATAAAACAAATATTCATAATATCAGTTGTACAATTTAATTAGGTGTATCAGATGCTGCAATGATATTTCCAATATCTCTAATAGCTTTCGAGAAAATGAGGAGGAAAATCATGTTTTTATATAAATATTAAGTTTCATTTTACTGCGTAATTATGAGTCATAGAACAAATATTCATAATGACAGTTGTACAGTTTAATTAGGTCTATCAGATGCTGCAATGATATTTCCAATATCTCTAATAGCTTTCGGGAAAATGAGAAGGAAAGTCATGTTTTTATATAAATATAAAGTTTAATTTTACTGCGTAATTATTAGTCATAAAACAAATATTCATAATATCAGTTGTACAATTTAATTAGGTGTATCAGATGCTGCAATGATATTTCCAATATCTCTAATAGCTTTCGAGAAAATGAGGAGGAAAATCATGTTTTTATATAAATATTAAGTTTCATTTTACTGCGTAATTATGAGTCATAGAACAAATATTCATAATGACAGTTGTACAGTTTAATTAGGTCTATCAGATGCTGCAATGATATTTCCAATATCTCTAATAGCTTTCGGGAAAATGAGAAGGAAAGTCATGTTTTTATATAAATATAAAGTTTAATTTTACTGCGTAATTATTAGTCATAGAAAAAATATTCATAATATCAGTTGTACAATTTAATTAGGTGTATCAGATGCTGCAATGATATTTCCAATATCTCTAATAGCTTTCGAGAAAATGAGGAGGAAAATCATGTTTTTATATAAATATACGGTTTTATTTTACTGCGTAATTATTAGTCATAGAACAAATATTCATAATGACAGTTGTACAGTTGAATTAGGTGTATCAGATGGTGCAATGATATTTCCAATATCTCTAATAGCTTTCGAGAAAATGAGGAAGAAAGTAATTTCAAAAAAAGTAAAATTCATTATATATTAATACTAGAGCAAATATTCATAATGACAGTAGTAGATTTTAATTAGGTCAATCAGATTCTGTAATGATATTTCCAATATCTCTAATATCTTTCGAGAAAATGAGGAGGAAAGTCGTGTTTTTATATAATTATACGGTTTTATTTTACTGCGTAATTATTAGTTATAGAACAAATATTCATAATGTCAGTTTTACAGTTTAATTATGTGTATCAGATGCTGCAATGATATTTCCAATATCTCTAATAGCTTTCGAGAAAATGAGGAGGCAAGTCATGTTTTTATATAAATATTAAGTTTCATTTTACTGCGTAATTATGAGTCATAGAACAAATATTCATAATGACAGTTGTATAATTTTATTAGGTCTATCAGATGCTGCAATGATTTTTTCAATATCTCTAATAGCTTTCGAGAAAATGAGGAGGAAAGTCATGTTTTTATATAAATATAAAGTTTTATTTTACTGAGTATATATTAGTCATACAACAAATATTCATAATATCAGTTGTAGAGTTTAATTAGGTCCATCAGATGCTGCAATTATATTTCTAATATATCTAATAGCTTTCGAGAAAATGAGGAGGAAATTCATTTTTTTATATAAATATATAGTTTTATTTTACTGCGTAATTATGAGTGAAAGAACAAATATTCATAAGTAGAGTTGTACAGTTTAATTAGGCCTATCAGATGCTGCAATGATATTTCCAATATCTCTAATAGCTTTCGAGAAAATGAGGAGTAAAGTCATGTTTCTATATAAATATAAAGTTTTATTTTACTGCGTAATTATGAGTCATAGAACAAATATTCATAATTACAGTTGTACAGTTTAATTAGGTCTATCAGATGCTTCAATGATATTTCCAATATCTCTAATAGCTTTCGAGAAAATGAGGATGAAAATAATGTTTTTATATAAATATAAAGTTTTATTTTACTGCGTAATTATTAGTCATACAACAAATATTCATAATATCAGTTGTACAGTTTAATTTGGTCCATCAGATGCTGCAATGATATTTCCAATATCTCTAATAGCTTTCGAGAAAATGAGGAGAAAGTCATGTTTTTATATAAATATAAAGTTTTATTTTACTGCGTAATTATGAGTCATAGAACAAATATTCATAATTACAGTTGTAAAGTTTAATTAGGTCTATCAGAATCTGCAATGATATTTCCAATATCTCTAATAGCTTTCGGGGAAATGAGAAGGAAATTCATGTTTTTATATAAATATAAAGTTTAACTTTACTCCGTAATTATTAGTCATAGAACAAATATTCATAATATCAGTTGTACAATTTAATTAGGTGTATCAGATGCTGCAATGATATTTCCAATATCTCTAATAGCTTTCGAGAAAATGAGGAGGAAAGTCATGTTTTTATATAAATATTAAGTTTCATTTTACTGCGTAATTATGAGTCATAGAACAAATATTCATAATTACAGTTGTACAGTTTAATTAGGTCTATCAGATGCTGCAATGATATTTCCAATATCTCTAATAGCTTTCGGGAAAATGAGAAGGAAAGTCATGTTTTTATATAAATATGAAGTTTAATTTTACTGCGTAATTATTAGTCATAGAACAAATATTCATAATATCAGTTGTACAATTTAATTAGGTGTATCAGATGCTGCAATGATATTTCCAATATCTCTAATAGCTTTCGAGAAAATGAGGAGGAAAGTCATGTTTTTATATAAATATTAAGTTTCATTTTACTGCGTAATTATGAGTCATAGAACAAATATTCATAATGACAGTTTTACAGTTTAATTAGGTCTATCAGATGCTGCAATGATATTTCCAATATCTCTAATAGCTTTCTGGAAAATGAGAAGGAAAGTCATGTTTTTATATAAATATAAAGTTTAATTTTACTGCGTAATTATTAGTCATAGAACAAATATTCATAATATCAGTTGTACAATTTTATTAGGTCTATCAGATGCTGCAATGATTTTTTCAATATCTCTAATAGCTTTCGAGAAAATGAGGAGGAAAGTCATGTTTTTATATAAATATAAAGTTTTATTTTACTGAGTATATATTAGTCATACAACAAATATTCATAATATCAGTTGTAGAGTTTAATTAGGTCCATCAGATGCTGCAATTATATTTCTAATATCTCTAATAGCTTTCGAGAAAATGAGGAGGAAATTCATGTTTTTATATATATATATAGTTTTATTTTACTGCGTAATTATGAGTGAAAGAACAAATATTCATAAGTACAGTTTTACAGTTTAATTATGTGTATCAGATGCTGCAATGATATTTCCAATATCTCTAATAGCTTTCGAGAAAATGAGGAGTAAAGTCATGTTTCTACATAAATATAGAGTTTTATTTTACTGCGTAATTATGAGTCATAGAACAAATATTCATAATTACAGTTGTACAGTTTAATTAGGTCTATCAGATGCTTCAATGATATTTCCAATATCTCTAATAGCTTTCGAGAAAATGAGGATGAAAGTAATGTTTTTATATAAATATAAAGTTTTATTTTACTGCGTAATTATTAGTCATACAACAAATATTCATAATATCAGTTGTACAGTTTAATTTGGTCCATCAGATGCTGCAATGATATTTCCAATATCTCTAATAGCTTTCGAGAAAATGAAGAGCAAGTCATGTTTTTATATAAATATAAAGTTTTATTTTACTGCGTAATTATGAGTCAGAGAACAAATATTCATAATTACAGTTGTAAAGTTTAATTAGGTCTATCAGAATCTGCAATGATATTTCCAATATCTCTAATAGCTTTCAGGGAAATGAGAAGGAAATTCATGTTTTTATATAAATATAAAGTTTAACTTTACTGCGTAATTATTAGTCATAGAACAAATATTCATAATATCAGTTGTACAATTTAATTAGGTGTATCAGATGCTGCAATGATATTTCCAATATCTCTAATAGCTTTCGAGAAAATGAGGAGGAAAGTAATGTTTTTATATAAATATTGAGTTTCATTTTACTGCGTAATTATGAGTCATAGAACAAATATTCATAATTACAGTTGTACAGTTTAATTAGGTCTATCAGATGCTGCAATGTCATTTCCAATATCTCTAATAGCTGTCGAGAAAATGAGGAGGAAATTCATGTTTTTATATAAATATACGGTTTCATTTTACTGCGTAATTATTAGTCATTGAACAAATATTCATAATTACAGTTTTAGAGTTTAATTAGGTCTATCAGATGCTGCAATGATATTTCCAATATCTCTAATAGCTTTCGAAAAAATGAGGAAGAAATTCATGTTTATGGAAAAAGGATGTGTGTGTGTGTGTGTGTGTGTGTGTGTGTGTGTGTGTGTGTGTGTGTGTGTGTGTGTGTGTGTGTGTGTCTGTGTGTTTGTGTGTGTGTGTGTGTGTGTGTGTGTGTGTGTGTGTGTGTGTGTGTGTGTGTGTGTGTGTGTGTGTATGTGTGTGTGTGTACGCGCTTAACAGGTGACCTGTCCTGAGGTTGAAAAATGAGTGCTGCCGTTTGAAGGGAGTTTACAATATTTATTTTATATAGGAAATACCTCATTTTATTGCTATATTCCTTCATATTGTATTTAGAACACAGTTATTGCAACATTTACCTTAATAAGAACTACGGTGAACGTTGATAAAAGTGATAACGTTTTCCAAGCAACACTGTAAAAAATGTATGCTGCGCTTCGATATTCATATGAATATCGTAAGCGTAGCACGTTAACTTTTATTTTATACATGATTTTTTTCATATTTTATGTTGCATGGATTTTCGTTAAAACATTTTATATGCCTTTTACTTATGTACATCAAGTTCTAACTGGCTAGTTCACGTAGACATGGCAACGTTGGACCCATGGGAAGACTGGATTCTGTCCCACCAGAAAGCTCTGCTAAGATCTGTCGGACTATAGTGTGTGTGTGTTGAGGGGGTGTTGTGTCTTCTATTCTTGTCGTTTAGAAATGCTGTAAAAGGGTGTGTTATGATAAATGTGTATGTTTTTTGTGTGTTTGTGTGTGTGTGTGTGTGTGGTAAGGTTTTTGTAGCACGCGGTTGAGGTAAGGTACAGGTGTGAGGAGAAAGTGTGTGTGTGTTTGATTTTTTTTTCGGTTAATTTCCTTTTTAGTATTTTAATCAATCAGGTAACCATGATCATCTCACCTCAACTTAAATAATATACTTCTCATCTCCACTTATACCATCATTATTTCCACTTACTTAAACATTATAATTCTAAGTCACTCTTCCACAGCTTCCTTCCTTCATCCACATCACTGCTATTCATCCCTCTAAAACGCCTCTTTCCTTCCCCATTTCCTCCCCTTTCCTCACTGTACCGGTCATTGCTCCATCACTATAATTTTTTTTAATCCAATGCGGTTCACAAGATAAATTCACGCACTTCCTCTCTCCTCTCTCCTCTCTCTCTCTCTCTCTCTCTCTCTCTCTCTCTCTCTCTCTCTCTCTCTCTCTCTCTCTCTCTCTCTCTCTCTCTCTCTCTCTCTCTCTCTCTCTCTCTCTCTTTGCTGTTCAAAGACTAGCCGCAAATACTTCCTCTTTCCGTCCGTCATTCGTTCTTCTTTCCGACTCTTTGGTTAAATAAACTTCCTGTCTTCTCCTCCTCATCGTATTCCTCCTCCTCTTCCTCCTTCACTATTTGTTGTTTTCTTTCTCCTCATTCTATTTTTGTTTTAATCTTCTTCACATTCTTCTTTTTTTGTATTAGAATTACTATCCTCCTCCTCCTCCTCCTCTTCCTCCTCCTCCTCCAAGATTCTGACGTATGACATAATTCCATAATTCGATCAATGTCTTCCATTTCATACCGAAACCCAGACTCCGTTATTTGTTTAATATTTTTTCGGTGGTGGGAGGAGGAGGAGGAGGAGGAGGAGGAGGAGGAGGAGGAGGAGGAGGAGGAGGAGGAGGAGGAGGAGGAGGAGGAGGAAGGGGCGTTGTTGATGTCTCTCGGTGTTTTACGTTTTCTTTGTATCTCGTATCGTTTCCGAGTCTTTCCTTGCGTGTTGGGGCGATGTTATTCGTTTGTTTCTGATTGAGATGGTGATCCTGGTGGTGGCCGTGTGTGTGTGTGTGGTCGATTGGACCGTGACGATGGGTGTATGTGTGTGTGTGCGTATATGTGTGTGTGTGTGTGTGTGTGTGTGTGTGTGTGTGTGTGTGTGTGTGTGTGTGTGTGTGTGTGTGTAGTTATGGCTGAATGAGCAGCTGTAGTATTGGCAGTAGTAGTAGTAGTATCGGCAACGGTAGTAGTAGTAGTAGTAATAGTAGTATTAGTATTAGTATTAGTAGTAGTAGTAGAAGCAGTAGTAGTAGTAGTAGTAGTAGTAGTAGTAGTAGTAGTAGTAGTAGTAGTAGTAGTAGTAGTAGTAGCAGTAGCAGTAGCAGTAGCAGTAGCAGTAGTAGTAGTAGTAGTAGTAGTAGTAGTAGTAGTAGTAGTAGTAGTAGCAGCAGCAGTAGAAGGAAGAGCTGACAACAGATGCAGTACACTCCTATGGGCGAGGAGGAACGGGTATGGCAGTGAACAGATGGCAGTGGTATGGGACTGCACGTAGGAGGAAGGGCAGCATCAGTCCACAGTGACGGGCGGTGGGCAGGTCTGGGTCTTGGTGATGGGAGTAATGATACATGCAGTGATGGGAGGACAAGTAGGTATTGTGCATAGTAAGGGTGGGTAGCAAAGGTGCAGAAGGGGAGGTCAGTAGAAAGGGTCACAGTGATGGGGTGGTGGTGAGGGGAATGGGGAGTGGTGGCGGTGTCTCCATGTTGACACAAGGTCGTCCCTCCCCCCACGCGGCACTGACCCGACCGCGAGCATCAGTCACGGACGATACACTGAGCCCACACCGGCGGCCCCTTTGCCTTGTCATGTCCGTCAAACATCGAAGCGGAGGAGCGGGAGCAGGAGCCAGGGCAGGTGGGCGGAAGGACGGAGTGACGGGGTGAGTAAGGGGCGGGAAGGGGAGGAGAAGACACGGGTACAGATGAAGAAAAAGACTATGGAGAGGGGAGGGAAGGGGTAGGGATGGGTACAGGTGTGTGGGGTGGAGGGAAAGGCGTGAGTGTGAGGGACAGGTGAGGGATAAGAGTGCAGGTATAAAAGGATCAGGTGTGGAATGACAGGTGTGGAATGACAGGTGTGACGGTGAGGAACGCAAAGGTAATATGAAAGCCTCTTAACATTAATACAACGTGATGTTAATACCGTAATGAAACGCAGATCCGAATAGATTTTCACTACATGATGCTAAGAGGAAGAGAGAGAGAAAAAAAATAACAGTGGGTATTTGATTCATAAACTCCGACACATCGCTGTGAATTAATGGCATCGACGTATATGGCAGAAGGGAAATGTTTGACTGCTAAGGAGAAAAGAAAATAATCTCAATCAAGTCAATACAACCGATAATACGAAACATGAAGGCAAACACGAGGACTTAAAGATTCTGAAAGGAGATACACCACACAAACATAACCTCTGGTACTACTCAATACAATGATCTCCTATTTCCCTCTTCATCAGCACCTGCCAGCGAAGAGGAGGAGGAGGAGGAGGAGGAGGAGGAGGAGGAGGAGGAGGAGGGAGGCAACGATGACGACCATGACGATGACAACCAAGATGACTATGGGACAGATGAGTATTAGAATGAAGATGACAGGAAATAAAAGGGGAAGGGGGAGGAGATAGAAGAGGAGGAGGAGGAAGAGGAGGAGGAAGAGGAGGAGGAGGAGGAAGAGGAGGAGGAGGAGGAGAGGTTAAGGTCCTCACGCCACGTCTAGTACGGTATGGACTACGCTCTTCCGCATCTGTAAGTTCCCTCTCGTAAGTACAAATATTTCCCCTCGTTACGGAGGTGAACATGAGGTACAGGAGGAGGAAGGGGAGGAGGAGGAGGAGGAGGAGGAGGAGGAGGAGGAGGAGGAGGAGGAGGAGGAGGAGGAGGAGGAGGAGGAGGAGGAGGAGGAGGAGGAGGAGGAGGAGGAAGGAAGATAAAGGGGGAAAAACGGGAAGGGAAGGGAAGGTAAGGGAAGGGAAGGTAGGGAGGAGAGGAGAGAAAAAGGGGGGAGTGTTAGTGGTCTCAGTAACAGTACAACAAGTAAAGATGAAGGATGTGTGTGTGTGTGTGTGTGTGTGTGTGTGTGTGTATGTGTGTATGTGTGTGTGTGTGTGTGTGTGTGTGTGTGTGTGTGTGTGTGTGTGTGTGTGTGTACTTTTGACCGTGCATGTATACGTTATTTACACACTGCGAAATGACTGAGTCTTTATACTTGTATGTAAGAGGAAAGTTGCTTAAAATTATAATATCAACAACTTGAAAAGAAGATACAAAAACACAAACAAGAGGAGGAGGAGGAGGAGGAGGAGAGGAAGAGGAGGAGGAGGAGGAGGAGGGGAGAGGTACTACAGAAACAGAGGTGAGGGTGCCACACTCGGTCGCACGTCCATGACAAGTGGAGACCGATGGGGAGAGGCGGGCACGAGAGGCACCTGGCGAGGGTAGAGGGAACGAGGAGGTGAGGGAGAGGAGTAGTCTAAGGAGGTAAAGAAGAGGGAGGAGGTAAAATGCAAGATAAAAATAAGTTACTAAGGAAAATAGGAATCATTTTCTTTCCTTTCCCTTCACTTTCTTAAGCCTCTCCCTTCCTTCATCATCTTTCTCCTCCTGCTTCTCCTCTTCTTCTCTCCTCCTTCTCCCTCACCTGAACCGTCTCGCACCTGCCTTCACTGCCTCTCCTAATTACTGGGCGACGGAAGTGCTCCTCCACTCACCTGGGTTAACCTGTCATCACAGACCCGAGGAGGTGGCCATTACGGTACTAATTAATGCGAGAAGAGAGAGAGAATGAGAGAGAGAGAGAGAGAGAGAGAGAGAGAGAGAGAGAGAGAGAGAGAGAGAGAGAGAGAGAGAGAGAGAGAGAGAGAGAGCGAGAGAGCGAGAGAGCGAGAGAGAGCGAGAGAGAGAGAGAGAGAGAGAGAGAGAGAGAGAGAGAGAGAGAGAGAGAGAGAGAGAGAGAGAGAGAGAGAGTCGTTGTAGCCTCCACCAACCAATCAATAACAGCAACGTGGAATTACGACGACCTTTTAGCAATCTTCTTCTAGTCTAAGGCCCCGGGAGTCTCAGTGGACCTCCAGCTCTTCTTCCGCGCGCCCTTCACCGCCGCTGCCGCCCGCCCATCCATCACGCCGTCACATTGAGCGAGCAGAGAAGCCGCACATGTTTAGCACTTAATAACTCACCGCCTCGGCCAGGTGTTTTGTGCCGGTACTGCTAAGAAGGTAAAGAAGGTAAAGAGGTGAGGAGGTTGCAGAGTAGTGAGTGGTTTTACTGAGGTGTGGGGAGAGTGGGAAGGGAGGAGAAAAATGAGGAGATGAGTGAAGGAGATGAGTGAAGGAGATGAGAATGTTATAGTACTATGTTTTTTTTGGTCTTTCTATTGTGATTTTGAGGTATTTTTGAGATTATTATTTTTGTTTTGTTAGAATGTAAAAATATATAGGAGTTGTAAAGTTTGATTTTTTTGCATTATAGTCGAAATTTCGCTTCCGTGTGTGTGTGTGTGTGTGTGTGTGTGTGTGTGTGTGTGTGTGTGTGTGTGTGTGTGTGTGGGTGTGTGTGTGTGTGTGTGTGTGTGTGTGTGTGTGTGTGTGTGTGTGAGTGTGTGAGTGTGTGCGCGCGCGTGACACACTCTGGATTACGTTCCTGATGGCTTTACGGTCGTTCAGCTGACTGGGCTCCATCTCCTGTTTCTGAAGATCCCCCAATGGCTTGTCAATCACCCTTCCCCTACCCCCCTTCCCCTGCCACCCTGCCCCTGCCACCCTTCCCTCACCCTTCCCTCACCCTTCCCTCACCCTTCTACCCCAGTCACATCCTTCTCCCTGCCCCCTTACCCCTTCCTCCATTCCTTCTATTGTCCCCCTCCCCTTTCCTCCTCCCTCCTCCTGTCGTCCCTTCTCCAACTTCTCTCCCTTTTAACCAGTTCCTTAATTACCTTCTCTCCCATTCACCACACCCTCCTCTCTCACCTCCCTCTCACACGTCATCACTTGCTCACTCACGGTCACCACTCTCTCTCTCTCTTTCTCTCTCTTTCTCTCTCTCTCTCTCTCTCTCTCTCTCTCTCTCTCTCTCTCTCTCTCTCTCTCTCTCTCTCTCTCTCTCTCTCTCTCGCGATCTCCTAATCTAGCTCATCCCATTTACTGAAGATGGCGAGAAAGAGAGGAAAGAGAGACAGAGAAAGGGGAAAAATAAAATATGTCTAAAAAAAAGGGGGAAAAAAAGAGGGGAAGCAACATTTCCATTCCTTGCGATGAGAATTTTTCCCATGATGTATGAGGCTTGGGCGGCCATCTTTCCTCCATCACGGTAGACAGACCTGCTCTCCTCGATTGTATCTCTCCAGGAAATGGAAACAAGCGAGGAGGAGTTTAATCCCCCCCCCACCCCACCCATCCACCCCCATCTTCCTCCTCCTCCTCCTCCTCCTGCTGCTCCTGCTGCTTTTCCTCCTCCGACTTCCTTCGCTTACCTTTCCTCTCCTCATCCTTCTATTTCTCTGTTCTTCCTCCTCTTCCTCCTCCTATTCTTTGATTTTGTCCTCCTCCTCCTCCTTCTCTTTATATTGATGTGTTGTGTATTATGTTTATTTATATTATTCTCTCTCTCTCTCTCTCTCTCTCTCTCTCTCTCTCTCTCTCTCTCTCTCTCTCTCTCTCTCTCTCTCTCTCTCTCTCTCTCTCTCTCTCTCTCTCTCTCTCTCTCTCTCTCTCTCTCTCTCTCTCTCTCTCTCTCTCTCTCTCTCTCTCTCTCTCAACATAAATTCACTTCCTTACACCACGACCACCACCACCACCACCTCCAAAAAATAATAACAAAAAAAAAATAGAAAAGCAAGAGAAGAACATTTCCATCATTGGCTCACTCAAGTATTCAGAAGAGGCGAGGCGAGACAGAGGCAAAAATGAGCCTTACACGGAGGAGGCGCAAGGGAGACGCGGCTTAATCGGAGGCTCTCTAATGAACATCACTGAATGGGGAGTCAAAATTTTCCGAAGTTTCTAATGGCTGAGTGACATCCCATCTCGGTAATCTGACGGAGCTTTCAGAGGGTGCCTGAAGGGGTGGCGAGGGTGCAGGGGGGAGGGGTGAGGGGTGAGGACCAAGAGGAAACAGGAGAGTAAAAGATGTAGAGAGAATGAAAAGGAAAATGGAAGGAAATGGAAGGAGGAATAGGGAAAAGTGAGAGAAAGTATAAAAATGAGGATACACATATGTAAACACACCCACACACATACACGCACACACACATACACAAGACCAAACGCCGTAGAATCGAAACATACCATTGTAAAAGCAATAATTCTTTTTAGGGGGGAAACATTATTTAAATTAAACGTATAATTAGAATGATATCTATTCCATATTGTCTTATAATTTTCCTCTTGTCTTCAACACTCGCTTGAAAATGTCATCTGTGAAGGGGGTATTTTTTCCCGGATCTTTATATTAGCGCCACAAAACACAACACCTTACCAAATCCTTTCACAACATCGCTAACACAAAACTAAAAAACACTAAAATAAGAACTCCATCTAATCTTCAAGTTCCATATCAACACAAAAAAACGAACTTAAGTTTAATTAACGAAAAAGCTAAATTTAAACGAGGCTTACCGGACCTACAGAGACTCATTAATCATGGTTCTGATTGGTTGAATATTCCACCAAGACGGAAAAGCTCAGCCAATGAGTGACTAGCGATTCTTCCACCTCGAGATTTCAATCCAATCAATGTCTGAGGGTCGCAAGAGCCTTAGAGATGGAAATACAGAGAGAGGAGGAGGAGGAGGAGGAGGAGGAGGAGGAGGAGGAGGAGGAGGAGGAGGAGGAGGAGGAGGAGGGAGACGGGAGAGAAAGGGAAAGAGAGAGGGAGATTAACCCAAAACTCAGACATGGAAGAGGGGAATGAGGCGAGGGGGACGGAGCCACGAAAAAGGGGAAAGGAGATAGGAGTTAAAACAAGTGAATGAAGTAAAAGAGAGTTAAAGGGGTGAGTATAAAGGTATTTGAAGGATGATAGCATGAAAAAAAATCAAGTGGAAAGAGAACAATGAAGGAGAGAGGGAGAAAAAAAAAAAGAAGGAAAATCTCTAACGTAAGCATGATGAAGAGGAAAACGAAGACGGTCATATGAAGAAAATAAATGAAGTGAAGAGTATAAAAAGAACTAAAAGACGCTTAAAAAGAGAAAGAAAGAAAGAAAAAAACAGACAAAAGTATGAATATGGAGGAACAAAGGATGAAGAGAGAGAGGAGGAAAGAGAGAAGGAGAGAGAATCTGGGAGGATGGTGTGTGAAGGGAAGGTCTTCATTGGTATGCGGAAAGTAAGTCAAAATTAGAAGGGGTTCCGTCACTGATGAGAGGAGACGCAGCGCTCGGGACGGATCGAATCGCATATAAAACACATGAAAAAGACGAGGAAAAAGAACCCATTGATATAATTCCTTAAGTTTTTATCTATTTATATCATCTGAAAAAAAAAAAAAAATCAATCCTCCTACAATATTTCTTCATCTTTAATTATTTTTTCATAGTTCAATTCCTTCAGTAAACCCCCAAAAAAACTTCTTCCTGTACCGATATATCCTCTCTGTGACCTGAATCCTTCCTTCCCTCAGCTGTGTTCCTCCCTGAGCACCAACACCTTCAGTATTAACCCCCCACGGCCACCCACACGAGACAAGGACGCTGCAGGAATCTATTACAACGTGGTATCGAGTCTTCTCCAGGAGCCGCCACGGGACGCCCCTTGTAACTCCCCCGTGGCTACTGTGCTTCAAACCTCCTCCCGCCCATTACCTGAAGCACCCTGGGGCACGCCGGACACAATCCACGCCCCGCAAACCATGTACAAAACAGTGACCCTTATCCCTTCTGGCAGTAAGGACGGGTGTGGTTTGCTTCATTGATGTTAAAGTGTATTTTTCAGCCTTAAGTCCGTGGTCAGTTAAGGTGAGATTCATGGTATGGATAGTGACGTTTTGGAACTTATGGGCGGACGGGACGCGGCGGGTGGGAGAGGGGTGAGGGGAAGGGAAAAGTGAGTATAATGGCGTTGGTTACACCTCGCGATTTGAGCTTTTCAATTGGAGGTTATTAATCATTTTCGTTTTGACTGTGACCATTGTGGGACCTGCACTCGAGTGTTGAGGGGAAGCTTGCGTATTGACTCTACAGCTTTATTTAGTGGTGTATTTTCTGTAACGACGCTCAAGTTCCGTGATAATGGCTCAGAAAGTTGGTTTAATTGCACCGTGCGATCCTCCACCTGGTGAGTGTGGAGCGGCGCGGTGCAGGATAAAAGTGTTAGGTTGTACCTGAAGTGTGACAAATAAATACACGAAAATGAAAGTAATACAACGTGGGGTGAAGCTTTTGTTTAATTTAACCAATTGTTTTCAAAAAGAATTTCATATATATATATATATTTGTGTGTCCATGAGTTCGTTTTTTGGGCAACAGCATCTTAATCACGTAATACAGGTAACAATAATATCTGCATATTTCCTTTGAGTGCGAGGGAACACAACACAACTGATGAACGTCCACACAACACAGGCGATGGAAAAAACGCAAGTCAGACGGAGCATCAACACGAGACAGCCACATGAATGCTTAGAAGAATTAAAATTATCATGAGTCAAAAGAAAACTATGCATTGTAATGGAAATCCTGAAACTAAGCCGACAAGGCCCGCCCAGGGCGAGGGACGCCGCGTGCCTGGCTGCCGCCACGGGCCTTCAGGCGGCCTCAGTCACGCCCGGTCAGTTCCAGGTAAGTCCAAGCTGATAACGTCTAATTATCTATTCTTTGGTATCCCGATCTGTGATAACCGTGTCTTCAAGGATAACCTTTACCAAAGGTTTGTTTTGTGGTTTGAGTGACAGCCAACCACACTTGCATCAATAATAGAATCACTTGAGTAACATGACACTCCCTTCGTTGTCAGGTCTTCTGTGCATGAAAATCAATGTAAAAATAGAAGGGAATACCACAGGGAACGAAACTTAAGAACTCCGTGTTTAGCGGATTGTCCCCCGGCCGGACAGGGGCGGGCTTAGGTCGGGCGCGACGAAGGGTAATCCGGTCAGCAGCCGCGACCCAGACAGTCAGGATGATGAATATACCGAAGGTGACAGATGAAAATGTCACTCAGCCAACACCTAATGAAACAACACGGGCAATTTCACAATAGTCACAAATAACAACAAATGGTTTCACAAAGGATTGAAGTCCCCAGACCACCACCCGGCCACCGCCCTGCTGCTGCTGCTGCTGCTGCTGCCTCCGTCAAGGCAACACTCCGTCCAAGATTGTGGCGAGGTGTCTTGTTTCTACACTCTCGTCTTCTTTGAACACTGCTGACGAGGATCACACCACCACGAAAAAAGAGATGATAGAGGAAGGCCTTGCTTGAGAGGTGTCCTGCGCCTGGCAAGTGATCGATGGTGTTCCTATGAAGGGATGAAGAGGAGCCGAAAGCTAACAGCAAATAGTGAAAGACACTGAAAACTGTTGGCGCGGCCGCTGCCCAGTG
>JAPQNM010000008.1:9697219-9712219 GCA_029783475.1 Metacarcinus magister
TGTTATTATATTTGACTGTATATAAACCAGGCATAGAAAGCGATAAAGGGGAGGTGGGGGAAAAAGCGCTATATATTGATATAGACCGAACAAATTTCGGGGGCCAGTCTTCAGGCAAACGAACGGTGGGCCATATCGAACCTGCAGAGTGCGGGAGTGTGAGCAGTGTGACAGTCGTGATGGCCGGCCAGGGGGGTGTCCTCACGCTTTTTGAAGACCCAGACTCAAGCTTTCAATCCTGTGTCGAGAGTTTCCCTTTTCCCAGGGCGGGCGGGAGTCAGGCCTCGTCTCTCCTCCGGCTGTAACTCGCTGTGGGGGAACAGCGGCTCCTGGCGGGTCCGGGGGTGTCAATATGCAGAAGGCTGGCGATGACTCTTAAGGCTTGTTGCCAGTGTGATAAAATTTATGCGACCATTCGTCAGGCCGCGTGACGTGAAAAACAATGACATAAATTAATGTACGAATCATAAATTCCATAGCAACTGTTTCCGATGTTTACAAATGGCTGGGGACGGTCGCCTGCCGATACTTTGAAGGTGAGGGAGGCGGGGCTCCCCTGGCCTCACCTCCTTCACCCTCCTCAGCGGCGTTAATCCACCACAATCTTATTTTCCTACCTTGGGGTTCACGGGTTTCCT
Source organism: Metacarcinus magister (assembly GCA_029783475.1). Classification (NCBI taxonomy): domain Eukaryota; kingdom Metazoa; phylum Arthropoda; class Malacostraca; order Decapoda; family Cancridae; genus Metacarcinus; species Metacarcinus magister. Next base: position 9,697,858 of record JAPQNM010000008.1, read on the forward strand.
TATCTAGTAATACCTCGGAAGAAATACATTTATGTTACGCTCTAATATAATTCTGTTCCTTTACTGGCAATCACTTCTTTTCACGATTTTTGTTACAGCTCTTCCTCCACTTCCTTCCACTTTTGCTACCTTGTTCCTCCATTCACCACCAATCTCACTGTAGAGTAATCTGAGCCTACTGTCTATCTATAAGCTTACACACTTTGCTTCTTTTCCCAGGTCACGTCGTTCACCATCACCATGTTAATCCGCCTCACACTCCCCTCTCCTTACTTGCGGCAGGAGTAACGTACTGAGGAGAATGAAGAAGGCATTGGTTAACCCTGCATTAGTAAGATGGATTAAACAATGGAGTTGGTGACAGAGCATAACCCTGTGGGACTCTCACTCATTGACTTAGGATATCAGTAATCAGTAATCTTTCACAGCACCAATTGACCACACAGAAAGGAAGACTTGAGAAGATACAGAGGCATCCACAGGAGTAGAATGTCCAGAAAGTTTTATTCTCTCTACTACTAGTTTCAATATATCCGTTTTACGCCTCGGAATGAAATAATATCTTTCCTTGCGTTCATATGGAAGGCAGGAAAGAACCCCATCGAGAAATTGTCAGAGGGTGTTTGTTTGGTACAACTTTTTGGGTCACCCTGAATCATTTTCTCTTTAGCCGACCCTGGATGGAGTTCCCTGTTCCTCCCTCCGTCACCTCAACGTGTGCACCTGAGCAATACCGAGCCGGAGGACAGACAGAAGAGCAGTCGTCCCCTCCAGCCTCTCACGGACCTGACGAAAAAATGCACTTTTTGTACCAAATCAAGTCGCTAGTATTCCACCGACTTTTTTTTCTCTCCTTCACTTCGACTTTTAGTGAGAGCAGAGAAGCAGCGAGAACTGTATGGGAAAGAGAGTGAGAAAGGGAGAGAGGAAGAGCAAAAAATAAAGGGAATGAAAGAGAAGCGGGGGCCCCGGGCGACATCTGCGTCCACCCCCGCATGAATATGCAACAGGAAATGTTAAAACAGCGGCCTTGCGAAGGAAACCTTTTCCTCGCTCGCTCTTCCAGCCGGGCCGCGAGGAGGGCAAGTCCGCCAGGGGCCCTTGGAAGCCTGGATAGGACGCGCCCCACCACCACGATGGTGATGAGCGACCATAATCCATCCGAAAAGGACAAAAAAAAATCCTCCTTATGGTATTCCCATGGTCTCAGCAACGCCCTGGACAGAATGTTTGGAAGCCTCAGGTGCTTCCGATGAATTCTAAAAGAATGACATTCCAAGAAGTAAATAAAGTATGGAAATGAAACTATAGGTATCTAAATATCAGAACAGACGGCATATAAACATACAAACGGCCGGGCATTGGGTGGGAAGCCGTGAATATTCTTCCCCACACCGTCCTGGAGGGGAGGGAAACCTTAAGCTCCCCGGGGTGACCTTGTGGGAGACTAAGCTGCTGTTTAAGGCCATCGGTGCCATTCGTTTTAGTGAAGCGGAGGTTGCAAAGGTAAGGGCGAGGAGATTCATGCTAGAAGGACCTTTGTTGCAATCCCCGTCCCTTTCACCTTTGACTTTGGCCTTTGACCCTAAAGCGTGTTACTGACGTCTCGGAACACAGGCCTGATGCAGGTTACTACTTGTTACCTGGCCAGGTGTTACTCATCAACAGACATACCTGATAGGGTGGATACAGGGATGACATGTGAATCCTCTGACTGAGATTCGAACCCTGGTCCGTAGCAACACCCCCCACACACACACACACACACACACACACGCACACACAAATAACTCTTCCTGGTAAGGAATACACATCACACTGAAATGGCTAAGCTATTCTTAAGGCTGTTTGAAAAAGTAAATTACAATATAAATAAAGAGTTTTTGCTCTGATGCAATACAAAAGGTTTGGTGATATATTTCCCTAACCAGCATTTATATGATGTGTAAAAAATGTGGCTACGGTTATGGACTCACAAACCAAGGACATCAGGAACACAAGTGTTATCGTGTCATCAAAATCTCAAGACATCTCAAGAGACATTTTTATGTACCCTGTCACGCCCCACCAACTGGAGCAGAACATCTCCCTCCCCTGCTGCTCCGCCATCCCCCCCCCCACCCCCCCCCCCCCCGCCGTGCACCTGACTGGAGCAGCAACAATCACCTCGCCCTGACCTCCCTTAGTACTGGACGGGTGTGTGGGCTGTCCCCGCCCCAGCCCTCGCTCCATTGCCGCCTGGGGCTCCGGAAACGGGTGTGGCGGACAGTCGTGGTAACTTGGTAAAGCCAGCCATGGATGAAAGAAGCTGTCGCCATAAAATATTCCAGCTTCTATTCGAGCTCCCGGGAGGCGACCCCCGTTATCTCGAACACGGAGAAAAAACTCAACGAAAATTTTCCTTCTAGTTTTCTTTCGACGGTGAATTTTGAATCCTCTTAGTCACCCGATAAACCGGAGACATGCAAGTATCTGGAATCCTGTGGTAACTTTTTACGGCAGAGTTATGTAGCCCTTCCAGCGCGATGTGGGCTTTCCAAACTCTGTTCCAGACCTCGCCTTGTCGGCTGGAGGACTGGCTTTATCTTCCTGCACCTTTTCATGCTCAGGAAATATAACCCACCCTCGCTGTTTGGCTGTGCTGGCTGGCCGGACTGCCAGAGGGAAAGGCAGGTCCGAGGCCCGCTTAGAGGAAGGAAGGGGAGGGCGCTGCCTGGCCCACGTGGAGGAGCCGAATAACGCAAACTCATGCTTGAGTAACCCTTGTACGCACGCTGGTGGCTTGGTTCTTTTTTTTCGTTTAAGAGAGTTCTATGATTAAAATACACGGCTTGCAAGAAACTTTCCAACATAAATTATTAACCGGTCTGCTTGGAATATGTATTAAACTGATGATTGACAAGGGAACATACATCTATAATAACAATGAACGTAATAGCAACAATAAGACCACCACCACCATCACTATAACAACAACAACAACAACAACAACAACAAAAACAGCCTCCACACAGGCCATGGCGGGGACCTGCAGGCCTCAGGGGAAGGAAGGAAGAGGTCCTCAGATTGCCTTGGTGTGACGGACGAGGGCGGCCGCGGCGCTCCCAGAACACCCGATAAAATTTGTATTATTCGTCTTTTACAGCTCGCCTATGGACGCCGCCGGGGACGACGATGAATGGCTCCTATTGGAAGGGAAAGTTATTGTTTCCTGACGATAAACTAAGGCCGTTCCTGAGGCCTGCCACCCACCAGCTTGGGAGCCCCGGAAGAACGCGGCAGGCTGGGGGATATCTTACCTCACCCACCAGATTGGCAGCAAGATAAGGCGAGGTATGGGGGAGCAGAGGGAGGAGAGGGAGGAGACAGGCAAGAGTGAAGGAGTAACGGGAAGGGAAGACAGAAGGGTGAGGTAGGAGTGACGGAGGTACGGAAGAGGGGGGCGGGTACAGCTGGTGTGAGGGTAGGGGGAGAGGAAGAGGGTGAGGGAGGTGTGGAGGGGCCTGTTCCTTGGACTGTTTGCTGGTGAGGTGAATGTTGCGAGGCTGATGACAAGGGCGAGGCAAGCACGTATGTTGGCTGCTTTAGTTATGTGTTGTTGTTGTTCTTGTTAGTAGTGGTGTTGTGGTGGTGGTGGGGTGGTGGTGGTGGTGGTGGTGGTGGTGGTGGTGGTGGTGGTGTGGTGGTGTGGTGGTGGTGGTGGTGGTGGTGGTGGTGGTGGTGGTGGTGGTGGTGATGGTGGTGGTGGTGGTGGAAAATTAGTAACATTCTTCTAGTAGTAAAAAGAAAACAAGCAGTTATATCAATTTTGTTTTAATTTCAAATAGAGTAACAACCAAAAAAAGCAAAACAAACGCGCACACATACACACACACACACAAACACAGACAAACACACACACCTACCTACCTCCCATGACCTAAAAAAACAAAAAAAACATGCAACTCAAAAAATCACCCAGAAAACAAAGTGGAGTGAAGGATAAAGGAAGACGAGAAAAGAAAAAAAAATAAGAACACACTTTAAGGGAGGTTGAAATATTTGATGAAGGCTGCCTTGCCAATGGGACTTTTCAAGGTGAGATATGGACGAGCCTTTTCCAATATCCTTCGTTATAAATCAGAATAGATCGCTCGCCTCCCGACTGTGACCAACGTAAGAGGGGGAGGAGGACTTAAATTGCTTTTAATGCATTGTTCACCCCTTTTTTATGCTTCCTCTCGGTGTCTCTTCCTCTCTTATACACTCGCCGCTTTCTGCCTCCTCCTGCCGCTTCATTTTCCTGCCTGGCTAACTGTACATCTGTTTCTCCGTTGGTTGATGTGTTCGTCTCTTGGTTCGATACCCTTACATGTGTGTGTTTGTGTGTTTGTGTGTGTGTGTGTGTGTGTGTGTGTGTGTGTGTGTGTGTGTGTGTGTGTGTGTGTGTGTGTGTGTGTGTGTGTGTGTGTGTGATTTTCCCTATATATCCCTCTCCTCTCCTCTCCCTCTCCCTCTCCCTCTCCTCTCCCTCTCCCTCTCCCTCTCCCTCTCCCTCTCCCTCTCCCTCTCTCCCTCCTTGTGTCCCAATCATCAGCCACTCAACATTCGCCTGTAAATCCACAAGACTCGCACACATGATATACGGACCCATGAATCTGCCTTGCCCTTCTTACTCTACAGCCCGGAGGTGTTGGACTTCCTTGAGACGCCGCCCCCCCCCCCCCGCCTTCCCCCACGCCCCTCCAGAAGGAAAGAAACATAGACATAGGACTAGAATGGGACTAGAAGGGAACAAGTGCTAAGGAAGGGATGGTGTGGCTATGGGTTGTATGGTGAAGTTAGGAAGGTTGGGGATAGGAGGATGGAGGGGATAGAGATGGTGTATGTATGTATGTGTGTGTGTATGTAAGACTAGGTAATGTCAATTCAATGCAGTGGATATAATTTTTTTGTATATAATTTCAGTCGTGACCATTACCTTCCTTGCTGCTAGAAAAAAAAATTATGTTATAAGTTTATATTTGAAATTTTCCATCCAGTATCTTTCCAACAACAATTAAACACAACATTCACCTCCGCCATGATACACGACGCGCCACCAATCCTTCAGTTCGCTGCAAGAGAAACACACGCCTTAGCTTCTTCAGGAAATCGCTTAAGCAACGCCAATACCCATAAAACCTTGCGAGTCACATATGAAGCAAGAATAGCAGGGGTGCCAGTAAGCCTTCCATCTCAGTACACGAGCAATAACACTTTTCCAAAACTTCTGGCGCTAACAGCTCGTGGGAATGTTGGCGGTGGGCTGAAGGTGGCCGCTTCAACACCACCTGCAGATCAGTGGTGCTGGTGCTGGAATCTCATTAACAGGGGAGTCACGCCGCCAATTGGACGTCAGTGCGGAGAGAATGAGACGAAACAGTGGTGCCGTTAGCCAAACCATAACAAGAGTATTAGTGACGATAATTCCCGCACCGCCTCTTGCAATGTCCCCATTCCTGCCAGCCTACACCCAGCCCCCTTCGGCGTCCACCCGGGGCTGGCGTCGCGGGGGGCTGGATAACCACCAAACAAACAGGATGTAAACGCGTGAAACCACAAAACTCCTTGCCAAGTTCGCAGGTTATCATACCAGTACCACTCTCGAGATTACAGTCCAGTTCTTGCCGCGGCACTGCACCCCACCCGGCGGCCTCACCACCGGCAGGACAACCCTCGCCACCACCGCCTCCTGCAGCGCTAGGCCGGCCATCGCGGGAAGCAGGTGGTGTGCAGCAGACCATCATCCCCGCGCGAGGCAACGTTCTTATTTCGTTTATCGCCAACATGGTTCCTTCTGCCGCGCCTTCATGGCCTGCGGAAAGCATGTCACAGGCACGCCACCTTCGCCTCCGTCAGTACTTTAAACTTTTTTCTTTTCTTTCTCTCTCTGTCTCTCTGTTTTTTCTATGTAGATGTTATAGTTTCTTTTTATTTCATCATCTTACAGACCTCCAGTTGCTTTACACATTTCAAACATTAAGTTCGTTGTGAGGATTATTTAGTCATAACATTTTTGCTTCACTCTCTATTGATTATCTAACAACGAAGTAAATTTCCTTGTGTCCATACCTTTATCTCCTAATGAGTCTTTCCTTTTATCATTCACCCTTTTTCCCATACCCTTTGTTCATGTTTTTTTATCTCTCTTCTTCCCTTTCTTCTACCATTACCTCACCAAGCCTCACTCCGCCTTTTCTCCCTTTTCCCTTACATTGCATTTCCTTCCTTTTCTTTACCTTATCACACCAACCAAGTCTTTCTTCTATCCTTCCCTTTCTCTTCACCATATCTTTCCTTTTCCACACCTCTCTACCTTCACTCTCCTACCTTACCACCTGACCCTTCCTTACCTCACTTCCCTTCTCTCCCTTCCCTCGCCCTACGCCTCTCCCTCTGCCCTGCTGCTTCCCTAACCACACACGGAAGAGCTGTGAGTAATGTGCACAGCCTCCCTTCGCTCCCATCCATTCATTTCTACATTTGATCCTCTGTTGATCGTCGCTTCCTCCTGACCGCCGCGAGTCCATTTTTCTCTCCCCTCCGCCCGACAAGATTTATAAGACGGTTTGTTTTAATGGTGGCGACGCGCTGCTGTGGGTCCCCAGGAGACGACGGAGTGGTATATAGGGGGTCACTAGCGAGGCTCCTCCAATCACAGGGACTTTTTAGTATATGATTATAGGTGTGACTGGTATTATTAGTGATGATATTAGTGGTGTTATTGCTACTTTTGTTACTACTGATACCACTACCATACTACTGCTATTATTAACAAACATACACACACACACACACCCACACCCTCTCCGTCTCCCCGAGTGTCACAGTGATAACCATACAACACATCATCTTCCATTATCGCCCCTTAGGGTACTCGTGGCCTTGAAAATGGACCCAATCATCCCTTCCCTCCCCTTATCACAGCCTCATGCCTCCATCTCCTACCCATTACACCCTTTTTTTTCGCTCCATTTCCTTAAGTTATCCTTCGCCACCTTTGGATTCTTCCCGATGCCAAAAAAAAATATAACTCAATGTCTGTCTGTCTGTCTGTCTGTCTGTTTGAAGTTTTTTCCTTGCCCTTCCATCACTCTAGTCAATTTCTTTTCTTCTCTCTCTCTCTCTCTCTCTCTCTCTCTCTCTCTCTTCTCTTCTCTTTCTCTTTCTCTTCTCTCTCTTCTCTCTCTCTCTCTCTCTCTCTCTCTCTCTCTCTCTCTCTCTCTCTCTCTCTCTCTCTCTCTCTCTCTCTCTCTCTCTCTCTCTTATCTACGTAATGATCTAACCTTCTCTCATGAGCACGTCTCTCTATCACTCTAACGCCTCCTCCTCTTCTTCCTCCTCCTCCTCCTCCTCCTCCTCCTCCTCCTCCTCCTCCTCTCCTCTTCCTCCTCCTCCTCTTCCTCCTGAATGCCGGCCAATATACATTCTTTAACGCCGTCCCTTCTCTTTACTTCTTTAATTTTCTACCTGTTTCTCTATTCTTCCGTCTTTCCCTAATTCCACTATTCTCTTTACTTTTTCCCTTCCTCTTCTTCTTCCCTTGTTCTTTAATAGACTCAGTTAATGTAATAAATGAGTAATAGGTTAGTAAGTGTAAATGAATATCGATGTTAAAGGAATGTTGGACTTCTTGAATAGGTGACATAATTGGCAAGTTAAATTATGTATTATATCTTGTAACTGAGGACAATTTAGTTATGTGTTGAGTAAATAGAGAATAAATGAAGAGGAAATAAATGTCACTTTTAATTGGTCTTCAAGTAAAATCTAGAAACTTTTCAAGGTCAAATAATATAACAATGGAAATACGAGTCTGTACGTGAATCCCAGGTGTGGATCTACCTGAGAAGCATCCACCTGGCTCTGAAAACAAGCGGTGGGAATCTGAATAAATAATATCCTTATCCCATTTATCAGAGCGGGGAAAAAAGAGGCGTATCTCCCTAGCAATCACAGTCAAATATTCACGAAATACGAAAACCCCAAATGAAACGCAAATTATATTAATAAACATTTTCACATTGCATAAAACTCCCCTCTGGGACACATTCCAGGAGGGCAAATTTCCATGTTTCTGATCCATTTATCCATAACTGTTTTTTAATGATATTTACAATCTTAATAACACCTGTTACACGCCTCTCCGACATTTATCGCGCCACAACTGCTTTGCATGCGCTGTAACACCAGAGCAGAGTTTCTCCCTCGCTAAACACAACGCCCAAGGAGGTGAACATTTGCGGGAAGGGAATTAAAATAACCGCGAGCGAAATAAGAACGAAAAGAAATGATGAGAAAAAGGAAAAAGAAAACAGGACGACACAAGGAACAAAATATTAATGTCAGGGATTTGGGTCTACATTTCCTGGTGTATATCTGTAACATGGCGGGTAAGACGAGTAAGCCCGCCACTGTCCGTAACGAGGGTGTGGGTGGCGTAACAACCCTCTCTTACCTGCGCGTACCTGCCTGCTGAGGACACGCCCACTTTCTTCACCTCACCACGCCCACTTCCCTCCCTCACCTAACCACGCCTTTTCTATTACTTTCCCTTCCTCATTTTCCCATCAAGTTCATTTTCTTTTTCACATCTTCTCCTTCCCCACACCTCATGTTCACAGCCTCATTCCCACCCTGCAGAAGATCACATCCCCTTCCTCACCCAAGCACTTCCCTTCCCTCAGCAGCACCCATTCCCTTCACCCTTCACCCCTCCCTCCTTCACCAACCCTTCCTCCATCACCAGACTACATTTTTTCTCCCTTTAACAAACCACGCCTCTTCCTTCACCAAACCACGCCCTTTCCTTCACCACGACACGCCTCCTTCCTCACCAGCACAAACACGCCCTCCACTGTGGCGTAAAATACTCCAAGGGCCCGCCACACCCACGTCCCAGCCTGGCCCTACCTTGAATAATTTGTTGGCGGCTTAACATGACGGTAAATCAGAGTTACAAGGAGGGAGAACGCAGCACGTGGGATAAGCAGTCGCTCGCCTTGTCACTATTTACGACACCCACCCTGGAAATAAGCCGGGTTGAGTGGAGGACTGAAGAGGAGGACAAGGAGGACAACAATGAATAAAGTATAGTTGAAAAATATACACCTATGAAATCAAGCTTGCCGTGGTTTGTCCTTAAAATATACATGACTGATCAGGTGTAAGACTGGTTTTTAGGTGGTGAAGGTGAAGAGTCAGTGTGAGGGACTTTCTCGTGTCTGCAATACTTGATCGGTTTTGTAGTTATCGTGTCTGGAGGCTGGACGGTCCTGGGGGTGGGTGGGGGAGGCTGGCTAGTGGTCGGCATCTATAGACAGGCATAGATAGCATAGGAGCCGAGATTCCTTGCAGTTTATGAGCGTATAAACAATCATTACGACTTTTATGACGACAAGTAACTTTTCTTCTTCTTGATACTACCGATCTAACGCGAGGAAGGGAACAGAGAGGACGAAGACGGATGGATGGATGGCCAGGAGGAACAAGACGAACTATAAGGGGAAAAGGGGATGAATGTATGGTAAATGTGATGGAAGAGAAGTATGAGAAGGTAAATTAAACTATATTGAGAGAGAGAGAGGGAAAAAAAAATGTATGATAGTAAATATAAACAATAGAACATGAGGTAAATAAAAAGATAACATGTATATAATGAATTACACCTGAGATCACTAGCCAGGTGTACATGTGTGTGTGTGTGTGTGTGTGTATGTGTGTGTGTGTGTGTGTGTGTGTGTGTGTGTGTGTGTGTGTGTGTGTGTGTGTGTGTGTGTGTGTGTGTGTGTGTGTGTGTGTGTGTGTTTGATTGGGATTGGTACATGGCGCCAGGATGTCAGGTCGTGCTGTTTTGTTGTGGGGGAGGAAGGGAAGGGAAGGGATGGCTGGAGGGGAAGGGAAAGGGGAAAGGATGGGAGAGGAGGTGAAGGTAGAGGTAAGAGGGAAGGGTGGGCAGAGTGCAGCAGGTAAGGCCACACGTGATGCCCTTCACTGTACACCCTTCAGGAGGAGAAATTAAATCCTGTTGTAGGCGATTATAACGTAAAGATGAATTATTATACTGACTTGTCTATAATGTATTCCTGTACGATTCTAGTTTTGGATTATGTACGAGAGAGGGAGAGGAGGGAGGGGAGGGAGGAAGAGGAGGGGTTATTTGAAGGGAATTTTGTATATGGGTGAAGTTACCTATAGATTAGCAGCTGTTTTCTGTGTGCGTGTGTGTGTGTGTGTGTGTGTGTGTGTGTGTGTGTGTGTGTGTGTGTGTGTGTGTGTGTGTGTGTGTGTGTGTAAGGAAAGGCATCGCGTCAGCATTAATTATCCCCAAGAAAGCTGTTCCCGCAATTAACATAAAGTGTGCCTGTGAAGGGACGCGAAAACTTTGATATACGAGTCATGGCCACGACGGTGAGAAGGGAAGGGAAGGGAAGGGAAGGGAAGGGAAGGGAAGGGAAGGGAAGGGAAGGGAAGGGAAGGGAAGGGAGAGATGGACAAGGTAGAGATGGAAAGGGAAGGCAAAGGAAAGGAAGGGAAAGGAAGGGAAGGGAAGGGAGAGATAGACAAGGTAGAGATGGAAAGGGAAAAAAAGGGAAAGGAAGACATGATAAACCAGATAAATATAAATACCAAAATCAACACTTTCACCCCAAAAAACAACACAAAACAAAAAAATCACTATACAAATTTTGAGTTAAGATAAATATACATCACTTTATTTTTTTTTCTTCTTTATCTCCCATGAAGAATATATATACATCCCACGTACAATAAAAACAAAGTTGACACCTGCTTGTTCTCGGGAGGGAGTGACGCCACGCATACATACATTCTTCCCCATTACCCGTGCATTGAACCCTCCAAAGTGTTCATATACCTTAACTAGCCACAACCCCAGAGGTATACTTGAGACCTTATAAGAGTAACTGATATCCTTGAAACTTAAATCAACGTTGAATATAAGGTAAAAATATATATAAGGAACCCTAAACTGTATTAATCATTCACATTAACTTTTTTTTCATCCTCAATACGGTTTTTTACACTTTGGAAATCGTTGACTGTCTAATTAGTTGTGTTCGCCTTCTGCCTCATGACATTTCAAGGGCTAAGGCTGTGAGGCGAAAAGGATGGCTTCCGTTCTATGTCCACCAGCAACCTTCCCCTCATTCACTAACTCCGAGAGGGGACGTGAGGGGAGAGGAGGAGGACGAAGGGAGAGGAGATGGGTGGGGAGGAAGCAGGCATGGATAGGGAAGGGGAGAAGTGAAAGGCCTAGTCGATGTAACACGTAGGGAGGGAAATAAAAAGGGAGGAAAGGGATGAGGTGGTTCTGGAGGGAGTGGAGGAGAGGGAAAGGAAGGGAAAAGGGAAAGACGAGTGAGGTGTGAGGTTGCAACACGCCATATTGAAGGGAAAGAGAAGGGAAAGGAAAGGAAAGCATAGGGACTTCAAGAACAAAATTTTGACTAAGAAAAAATATAAAAATACATGAAATAGAAAAAGTACAAAAAAATTTTAGAAAAAAGGGAATATGAAATAGATGAAAACTTTGAATGTAAATTATAACAGAGGAGTAACTGAAGCATAGTAAATGGATAATAGAAAAGAGAGAATACAAGGCAATGAGAACAGGGAAGAAAGAGTAAAGAAAGAAAGAAAGAAGGGAAAGAAGGAAAGTTTGAGGAAAGAAGGATCGGGAAAGTTTCTTATTCTTGGTTCACTTTTTGGTGAATAATAATATAAGAAGAAGAGAAGAAGAAGAGGAAGAGGAGGAAGAATATGAATGAAAGGAGGTGCAGGAAGGGAAACAAAAATATAAATGAGAAATATAAAACAAACAGAAAAAAAAGAAGATAATTAGATGAAGAACAGCATGACTAGGAAATACAAAAAAAAATACAGTTAAACTAAAAAAATTACACAAGAAAAAAGAGGGAAAAAAATATGTGTCAGAAAATATGGAAACTAAATAAACCGGAAACTGAGAGAGAAGAGACAGATGGAATGACTGGAAGGGAGGGGGAAAAAAAGAGAGAGAGATGAAGAGGAAGTGATAAAATTGAGTGACTGAAGAAGGGAAATATTGAATACTGGAGAAAATAATAATGGAGGGGAGAGATGGCAGGCTGGAATGATGGAGGGAGGAGGAAACACAGAGGCAAGATGGAGGAAACTTTAGTGTTATGGAAAGAGAAAAAGAGAGAAAGAAACAGAAAAAAAAAGAGAGGAATAATTCTTAATGTAACAGCTCCGTAACCTCACTATAAACCTCCTTCAATTGACCTCCGTAACCGCCCCGCCCACCGCCCTCACTTTCGACTCTTGGCCCCAAAACACACAAATAAAAAAAGACTAAAAAGCCATTTAAATTCGGAGAAATTTACGAGGGAAGAGACAAGGGGGGAGCAATGACGTTCTTCTCCACTCCCTTTTCCTGTCTGGCCTTCTCAAGTGCTGGAGGGAAGGAAGGGAGGTAGGAGAGGAGAGGTGTAGGAGGGCAGGGGAGAGGTAGTGTGGGAGGCTAGGACACTGGAGACGCTTCCTTCCACCTTCAGAAGCCACGGATTTTCGCAAAGAACTAGAAAGTGTTCTTGTTTATCTTCATCCCGACTCCACCCTCTCGCTTCTGATTGCTTCATGGTGCTCGTGGTTAAGGCAAAACGTGGGGCATAGGAAGGGAGGGCATAGGGAGGGCGTAGGGAGGGAGTAGGGAGGGTAGAAGGTAAGGTAAGTGGAGAGGGAGAGGACGCAGGAGGAATAGACAGGCAGGAGGAATGTTCTCTTGGTATTATGTCACCATTAAGTTATGCTCTCGTTTGTATTAAGAGTTATCATGCCTTTGACTTCTTATTCTCCTCCTCCTCCTCCTCCTCCTCCTACTACTACTACTACTACTACCACCCAATACCATCCCTTTCCTCTTCTTTATCTTCTCCTTTCTCTCTCTCCTCTTTGTTTTTGGGGAAGCGAAAGTTATCCTCACCTCTGCCATCTCACAATTTTGTCTCAGTTTACCTTCTTCAACTGTATCTACATCGTGGCTGGAAAGGAGATCGTCTTCTCTTCTATTTCTATCGTATTAGTCGGCCTTACAACGCTAGTAACCACCACCACCGTTACCTTACCCACGAAGAGAGAGAGAGAGAGAGAGAGAGAGAGAGAGAGAGAGAGAGAGAGAGAGAGAGAGAGAGAGAGAGAGAGAGAGAGAGAGAGAGAGAGAGAGAGAGAGAGAGAGAGAGAGAGAGAGAGATAGGGTGAACTACAAAGCCACCCCATCATCTCCCTTCACCCTCCTACCACAGCCTGACGTCACCGCCCTCACCCAGACACTTACCAAAAAATGCAAACAGCTTCTTTCCCCTTCGGGTCCTCCACCACATTTTCTCAACGATTTCTGCAGCGTTTGATGGAAGCCTTTCTGACGTATACCATTTCATACATACATACATACATACATACATACATACATACATACATATATCCCAATCTTTTTGTATATTTAATACCTCTAGTGTCCTCTCAATATATGATTTTTGAAGTATTTATATTCATCCTCTACGTTGTTTTTTGTTTATCTATTTATTTATTTTCATGTTTCGTCTCTGTCACTTTCTTGCAGCGTCAGGATATGGGTATTGAGTGTCATTTTTTATATGTATGTGTGTGTAGGTGTGTGTGTGTGTGTGTGTGTGTGTGTGTGTGTGTGTGTGTGTGTGTGTGTGTGTGTGTGTGTGTGTGTGTGTGTGTGTGTGTGTGTGTGTGTGTGTGTGTGTGTGTGTGTGTGTGTGTGTGTGTGTGTGTGTGTGTGTGTGTGTGTGTGTGTGTCAGTCTCCTGCAGATGACGGCGGGTACTTTGTCCTTCAGGGTCGTCGTGGTGAGGTAAAGAGTGTCACCTTGAGGGAGGCTGTGTGTTATGTCTTTCTGGGGTCTCGTAGGGGGCGCTTCTGGCTATCTCCATATTTTTTGGGGGGCGGAGGGCTTCTTTATCTCTTTTTTTCTGTTTGTTTCCTCCGTGATCTTGGTATTGAGTCTGTCTGTCTGTCTATCTATCTTTCTGTATGTCTGTCTGTCTGTTTGTTTGCTTTCGTTCTCTTCTGTTTTATCTTCCCTTTTCACTTCATTATCACTTTTCTCCTTTGCTTGATAATTCCTAATCAATCTACGTTTATTTAATCTTATTTTTGTTGTTCTTAATTACCTCCAGTGTCGCCATTTCCGTTTTCTTTTCTCTTTTTTCCCGTTCAAACTGTTCAGCTTTCTTGTAATGATTCTCTCATCTATTTTTCTTTTTTTTCCATTTCCCCTTCTCTCTTTCCTTTCCCTCTTATCGACACTCTTA